>NBNE01001559.1:0-11974 GCA_002215365.1 Phytophthora megakarya | reverse complement strand
AAAACCTAATTCATTGCTCTGATTGGTCAATAGCCTACATAGTCAGTTTAAGTATTGTCGGAGGATTAATGATAATCATCCATAACAGTGACATGAGAGGACTTACTTTTGCAGTCGAATTGGTCCGACAATATTCGAAAGCCGCCGCAAATTAACACAAATATAATAGGGTTGGTTGTTAATGTACCTTGTATTTATTCCCTCGAAATTTGCTCTCGAAGCGCATGTCGCAGATTTTCCCAAATTAAAGTATGAACATCCGAACTGCGAATCACGTTTTTGTAAGATTGACAGATACAAGAAAATATAAATACGCGAAATCTTATAGTTTCTACCACAGAAACAATCCATCAAAATACACCGTAATCCACAGCATCTGCGCTTTTTTCAAATTGAGTTATGAACGCCTGAATCGCCATTCAAGATAAAACCTCTATATGTAAAATCATAGAAATCCCTACCCCAGAAAAACTGTCTAAGTACACTGGTAATTACGGATACATTTGCATTCCTCTACTGGTAGGGTGAGAACTTGCCTTAGACACGTATAAAATCCTGTGAGTTGTCCCATTCAGCAATAAATTACAGCGGTGTTGCCTGTGTCATCCATCACACCTAAGTCCGAAATATACTAGCGAAATAAAAGGGGTGGATGTCGCACGAATACTAAGTGCAAAATATATCTTTATAATTGAAAAGTTGCTCTGGTCTAGATCATCAGTGAGAACAGGTGACTTTGGATCATCTCCTGGGAGACATATAGACTTCTGGTTGTAATTTGCACTGCAATATCAGCCTTGAGTAGATCATAGACCCTGCGATAGCTTGGGGGCTCCTCAACAAGCCGATTCCGGGAAAATAAATTTCTAATGATTCGTAGATCATAAATTTTGACAAATACAATAGCAACAGCTCAAAATCTGTAAAACAAATTGTAGTTTTTTCGGGCAAGGGCCACACAGAGTCGAGGATGGTTGGGTTAAATTTCCCGAACACATCCAAAAACGAAAACCAAGATGCAAAAACTGTTTTCACGATGTTGGAGTGTATGCTAGTGGGTGCAACTCAGACTTCCGATAAACCTCAGTGGTTGAAAGGGTAAAGTCATGCAATGGCGAGCGTTTGCATGGACATACTCGAATGCTCAGTCGACTGAAACCTGTTCATAATTGTGAAGTGGAGTCTTTTGATTCAGAAAGGTAACATCAAGCGCACCAATGTGATGCAAACAACTTGGTGTATGGTAAAACGGAGAAACTTAAATGCACAATGTATATAGGCGTGACTAGTGGAAGCTACATCAGGGAGTTTTTCGACTTTGGTAAAACTCCAGCGAAGCCAAGTGTTATGTTGACGTTACCGCGTGAATATTGTTGTTTAATGTACACGAACAGTTCTGGCATGTGCAACCGCGATTATTTGATAATAACAAACTCGAAGTTTATCCATAATGGAGCTACCATGAACGCGATTAGCCCTGGATTTTGTGCACAACCCGGTTTACGAGACAATACTAGGACCACTATCATGTTGGCAAATCGACACGAAATGAAATTTTCAAAACAAACTTTGAGATTGCACCTGTACTTTGGATATTTCTATCTTTACATTAGAGACTTTCTAGTATTCCTTGCTCCGTAACAGCAAGGCATTCTCCGAGGAATATCGTGGTCGAAAGCGGCTGACCCTGACATCGCTTGGGTGGACGAGAAAATTAGACCGCGTTCGCCCCAGGAGGATATGAAACGAATCGCAAATCTTAAATCAAAGCATCCAAACCCAAGAGTAAAAATGCCTCATAAACCTCACCAACCAGCATTGAGAATTGGAAGTTAGCTCCATTCAGTTTCACAATCTGGGATGACTGTGAAAAATAACAAACTATTCAATGATGTGTACTTTTCGATGCGTTGTGGTACAACAAAATACATTAGTGAGGAGAAACTTCGCCGCCTCGTGAAGAAGCCAAAAATATTGTGTGTACGGTTGCGATCCAACCAAAGACAAAAAAGGAAGCCAATGGAGAGCAAGACACTGTCAATCTTGATAGTTACCAGGAGAGCCCTGTATATTGAATCTTGTTGAAGCATCACGGGGTATATCAACATAAGCAGCCTTCATCATTGCCATTCAGAGATCATGGTGAGCATCAGATGGAAATTGATACCTATGAGACATTTTTCGTTGACAGTGGAGACAGTCACCAGCGCAAGAGCAGAGGAAACGATTGCAGCAGGTCTGACCCGATTCTCGACGTCCCCGCATGGTGCTCCAACATTCAACGTAAAGTAAGTAGTAGGGTGGCGAATGGTGCATGGCGGACGAGCAATGAATTCACATACAGTTCGATGCAAATGACCAATGCCGCGCAAGGAAACAATAATTGAGAAAAATCAAGGTTCACGCTGGTGTTCCTCCATGGACTTGTTAAGCGGATACTACCAATTATGCAGGAAGGATAATGGCGTACCATTGACAACGTTTCAGACTGCTGATGGGATCTACTAATAACTCGTAATATCGATGGGTTTAGCTAATGCGCCAGCGACGTTCAACCCAGGAATTCGACGAATACTATCGGATCGAAGTGATATATGTCAATCATATTTTGATGACAACTACGTCTAAACAAAAGTACAGGCAGTTGCAGACCACCTGGCGGCTCTCGATCGTGTTTTTACCAGCTTGGAGAAGGAAGCGTCAATTTTACGTTAAACGTTCGAAATACGTGTTTTGTGTGGATGAAATACCTTTCTAGGTAACTATGTGAGGAGCGATGGAGTGTGTTTTAGCCCAAAGAAAATGGAGATCATACAAAACTGGCCACTGCCTTGAACGAAGAGCGAACTGCAGTCGTTCCTTGGCACATCAGTTTATGTCCATAAATTTTGGGATGGATTCTCAACAGATGCATCATCTCTCTTTGATCTTGTAAAATTACAATCCAAAAAGAATATTACATGGAATCCATCGTTGTGGGAACATTTCGAGTCACTGAAAAAGGAAAATAAGCTCAACGACAAAGCTTACATTTAAAAATTTGATCGTCACTTCTACATGCGAATGGATGTATGCTGTAGGGGAAGTACTGTTTCAGCTGGAAGGCGAAGGTGATAACTAAATTGAGAAACCAATTGCCTTCAGTGGTAGGAAGTATAAACATGCTGAGAAGAACTACTGTATCCGCGAAAAATAATAGTTGGTAATTTTTCGGGTAACGGCTTTGGCGCATCTACATGCTCGACAAGCCCTTTGTGGTTGAGACAGATCATAAGTCCCTGGACAACATATTCACTCAAAAGAATATCTCGCGCAAAATCGCACGTTGGTATGACGCATTGAGCGAATATCCTATCTCGTTCAAGTACATTCCAGGTGAAACGAATTTGGTTCCCAATGGAATCTCTCGCCGTACAGACTTTCAAGGTGCATATCCATTGGAGGAGATCGTGGCAGCAAGTGTTCTTAAAAATTGTATAGCTAAAGGGATTTCGGACTGTCGTCGAAGAAGCAATTTTACGATACAATGAAGACATGTCCATTCGGGCTATACTACACGCCTTGCGAGTAAAAAGGTTGGTGCCACGCAACTAATAAAACATTTGGTGGTCTACCACATCGTCAGAATCATATTAATTTACTCTGGGCCCAATGATGAATCTCCGAGACTAGTTTTACCGGTTGTTGACGAAGTATTGAACCGCATTTTGTACAAATTTCATGACGTCGAGTGTTATAGTCATCCAGGTATTGAGCGAACGCTCAGATTGGTGGAGTAACATTATTACTGAAGCCATATAATGTATACTGAGAGACATACGTGAAGACTTGTGAAACTTATCAGCGAACCAAGGGACGCAATACAAAACCGCCTGGTTTGCTACAACTACAGCCGATTCCAAAGCCAAGATGGTCTCATTTTGCCATGGATATCATCGTAGCATTGCCGATGCCGAATGCGAACCGCGATTCAGTGCTTGTAGTTGTCGACCTGTAGACTAAGCGTGATCACTTCGTGACATGTCGTGGTACGGCAAATGTTCAGGTTGTAGCTGAGCTGTATCGCGATCACATCTTCATTTTGCATGGGGTTCCATCAGAGATACTTTCCGATCGAGATCCAAAATTTAATGCTATCCTTGTAGAAAACATTATGCCAGATGTTGGACACGCGGTAAAATTGATCGCCGCATTTCGTCACCTAGCAAATGGGGTGGCTGAGATACTTAATCAAACAATTTTTACGAGCGTTTATGAACGGAGATGCAACTGATTATGATTTTTATCTAGCACTAGCGCAATTCGCGTATAACCCAAAGCATCAAGAGTCGATCTCAATGTCTCCATTCGAGCTGATCTTGGTATTTGCCGCCAATACCTGTAAGTCGTTTGCATTCAACTCAGGCTCAGGGAGCCGAACAGCAACATCGTGCTCAAGAAAAACAGTTTCTCGAGCTACAGGTTGTCAGACATGCTACGGCACGACGCGAGTTACAGAAAGCGTCAGATCGAATGAGTGACTACTAGAAGAACAACCGACCCGAACAAACATTTGAAGTCGGGGAGGAGGTGTTACTCTCGATCGAGATTATCGCAAACTACCCTGCTGGTACAAGGAAACAAAAGCTTGGAGCTCGAGTGGTAGGCCCCTGTGCAATTTTAAGTCGAGTACATGAACTCAAGTTACCGAAAGGGGTAAAATTTCATCCCGTATTCCACACAAACTATCTGGATCGATATGTTCGCAGCAATGACAGTGAACAGAGAACTTTTAAAGCGCTTCTTCCTGATAATATTGAAGGCGAGTTAGTAGAAGGTGTCGTGGACCACAAACGTGTATTTGGGAAGTTCATGTACAAAATGGATTGGTCAAGCTGAATCCACCTGGGAACCTCTAGCTAATCTCAAATATGTACGCAACCTGATCAATCGCTTTCATGCTCGAACGAAATTAAGGCGGGTCCCCTCTTAGCGGACAGCATGTCACGAGTTGTTCAGCTACTCGTGAACGGAAAATGCGTCCACAGACCTGGTTAGTGTTGTAATAGCGGACGACATGATATCATACAACATGCACAACAGTAAGTTGAAACGGCTTTAGCGTCAACGGAACAAGTAGCAGTAGAAAATATAAGAAAAGCACAGAACAGACTAGGAGTAGTGGGTGAGCGACTCAGCTCATTCCGGAATCAAAAGGAAGCAAATAAAGTGGTGCTCTAGCCAAGCAACCTATTCCGCATCTTGGTGACCTAGAGGACAGGTACCTTTCAACAACAAATTGTAGCGTGCTTGCAAGACGTGATCTCGGGCATCTCAAAAAGTACAAAAAGAAATGCCTCTACTAAAATGCTACCAAAACCACCCTTCCAACTCACCGCCAGTGAGTTGGAAAGATGTGACACCCCAAGTACTTTACAAGGTTGGCAGCAAGTCCAAGCCAGTGATGTATGCTCATTTGTGACGGCCCGCCCGACATTAGATAGCAACACGTTAGATATGATTGTTTATGGAGATTTCAACCCGAGCGGCCATGTCAAAGAATACCTTGACCTACGTCTATTCACTGACATCGGTTACGCCGACGATGACTATTTGATGCCCGGGCAAGCGTTAGGTTTCTTTTACGAAAAGACATACAACAAATGGATGAACTCATTGACGCCGGTCATGAGCTCGGCACCGTACATGGTTCTTGTCAGAAACCATGACGCTGAGTGTCAATCGCCCTACTGACAGGTGTCGTCGACAAAATCCAAGAAATGGGGGAACTATACGGTTTACAATACTCGCTTTAAAATACCATCGGCGGAGGTTAGTGGAAACTCATATATGGCATTCGTTAGAGCATGATCCAATCCACGTCACGTCAATTGCAACTGAGATGGATTATCCTGGCGCACCTAATAATAATACACCATCTTTTGCCGTAACGTGAACTTTGGTGATCAATTGACTTGGGTCGAGTCTGATCTCAAGAAAGTAGCGGCAAACCGTGCTAACCAGAGGTTTACCAATAAATTAAAAATTGAATGGTAGCCCATGTAAAATAATAATAACTATTACAATTTACCGCCGAACAATAATAAATATTGCGCAAGTAGTGCTGCACTAGTCTTTTTAGTGCAGCAAATTTAGCTTTCATCTAAGCCATGTGGCACTAAATATTGTAGTAGTTTGAAAATCAAGTCCGTTAATATTGTGCTTCGTAAATATGAAATTTAAACGACGAAGTATCTACATGATGGTCTTTAATCGACGGAATCCTTCGATAAAAATTGTCAGATTGTTTTATTTTTTCTGAAAAATGGTTTATATATTTATTGTCAATAATTGGATCAATTTTTATTGTATTGGGAACCGTCTTATTCAATAATTTATTTTTTATTGAAAACCCCAATTATTTACTGAATTGCAATATTTCTTTCCGATCTCTGGTACTAACGTCCCAATGATTATTGTCGATTTACATTGTACGACCTATCAAACACAATGCAATTTTCGTTTTGGTCCATTTTTAACAAGCAATCGGTTAAACAGAACGCGCGATTACATACCGCTTTTGAGACCCTTTTATCTCATATACAAGATTGATGTGGTTCTTACTGCACATTACCACTGTTATCAAAGCCACATACCCATTCGCACCGAACCTGTTTTGGATGGTATATCAAGCAATTTCAAAGAATATATTAATCCCCAAGCACCCGTCTTCATTTCAAGTGTCGGTTGTGGCGGTATTGAAGGACTCGAGACTAATCCCCATGCCCCCGCCAAGTGGAACGTAGTGTCCAACTACGTCAATTTTGGGGAAACTGTTTTTCAGGTGAATAGAGTAACACTGCCATGGAAATTCGTTTGCAGTTCAACCCATGAAATTCTGGTTGAACTCGTAGTCTTGAAGACGGGAGATGCAACTAATATCTAGAATAACAAACATAATGTGACTACAAGTCGCATTATGCTCCATGGTGCCATTTGGGGATTTTTCCACATTCGAGCCTAAGACTGCAAGCACACTGTTGTTGTCTCGGTCGCACCTGATGACAGCCCCTCGCAATCAACTCATTCAACTTTAATTATATGTATTAGGTACTGAGATGTGAGCCGTAGCCGGGTTAACGAATCAAGTTTGCAGCGATTGTCTTGTTTATCTGTTCCTGCGTACGCTTTTTAAGAATCAATGGCTACCCTAGGCTCTTCTCACCGTAGGTTCTTCTCATTGTAGTACTTAAAAGCTAACTTCTCGATAGCACTCGGGGTTTCCTTTGTCATACCCAACCATGTCATAATATCGGTGGCTTTCTGTTTGCTCTTCAACCAGTAGTTGATCTGCATTTTCTGTAATTTGACGGCTGCAGTTTTCGTGCTATCAACATTTTGTGCCTTGAAGAGAATTTGAGCCAGGCGTTCGTTTCCGTAGACTTGCGTGAATGTTCCAAGCTGGGTAGCCTTCTCCATTGAAGGGTTCGCACTGTTGAATTTATTCATATAGCTGATCCATGTGTTCAACTGTGGGCTGGAAAGCAAGCTATCGCCTGCTTTGTCGAGCTGGTAGAACCTAAAGACGTCGACTGGGGACGTACCAGCGTCCAACCACTTTTTGGTCTGTGTTGACTTTAGCTTCGTTGCTATGCCATTCAATGCTTGATTAGTTTTTGCGGAATTGAGCAGTTTAGTCATTGTTTCGTCAAAATAATTTGCTGAAAAGGACGATAGCATTGCCTTTTCCTTAATCAGGCCCTGCATGGCGTTCTCGGTTGTGGTGATAAAATCTCCTCTCTCTTCATTTCTCTCGTGCCGCACTTCATGACCCCTTGACGGCCACAGTAGTGGTTTAAGCAACATAGCACTGACATATGTAACCACGAAAGAAGCGACGAATATACCAAAATAAGTAAGCTTCATTGTAAGAACGACGTAGCCAAAACTTGAGAAATCGATAAATGAATCTGCTGGCAAAGATTTTTCTCAATACGACTGTTACGCGCTGTTTGATACTGAGGGTCCCATTTTCAGTTTTGGTCGCATCCAAATCATGATCTTCATGGCAAACTCCGCAAGTTTGGACCCGAAATCCTCGTCAAGTCGTATACTTCGTCAAGAAGTATTTGTTGAGACCGCCCTGGTGTGGTTGTAATGGGTACGAAAGCTAAAATGCCTACTCTATACCTTCGATCTAGGATTTAAAAAACGCATGAAGTACATATTGCAAACAAAGCTTACGAGAAGTTTACGATTCAAGACGGTCAGTATGATTTTACCCGAGTTCAACTTCATGATTACGATTCGTGATGGAAACGATGATTGCCACACCATAGCGAACTCGTGTGTTATTCCACGTTAGGGTCTTAACTCTACAACCTTGCAGATCAATTCACTTCGTTTTTTACGTCAACTACAACAATCCCTTCTTTCTCTTCTCTTCGCTCCTCTTCCTATCAATGTAGACCCTGTATTGTCTAAGTTTTCTACTTCCCTTCTATCCCAAAAGTGAATACTTCCCAGACGAAATTGATACCGTAGAGTGTCTCGATATAAAACCTTGGTGCAGCTACAGCAGCGCATACCTGGCATTTTGTTCTGCGATACATGCCCGACAGGATACTTGAGATACGTGCATTGAATAGGAAGCATTTTCAACGCCAGATGTTTGTAAAATGCTAATCCTTACCTCAAAGTATCCTTGGTGCAATTCTAGTGGTACATAGTATTATACGAATCATCTGGAAATCATTAAGCTAGCGGATGGCACGATCTCTATAACGATCATCGTTATTGATACCTTCGTCTTCAACTCGTGCAAACACTTGTGAAACGCGAAACTCAAAATTTATAGATTGTCGATTCTTTTAACCAGTTGCCCTTAAAATCTATCAAGACGGAGAACAACAACTAGGTTCGGCACATTTAGACTGAAATGAAGCCAACACATTAGTAAGTGAAAGCAGAAAGTGGTTATTAATATCATCAACTTGTAGTTAAAATTGTTCCAGCATGCCCTGAACTACCTATTTGGGTCGCAAGTCGAACACGGCCTAAATAATTTTCGTATGTACAGAAGAATGGTGTGATTGTACCGCCGCGGCGTTTAATCAACGTCTCGTTCCTCATTGACCAATTTTCATTCTACACGACAACTAGCCATCTGTTTGCGGGAGTATCTAACTAAGAGCAGAAAGCATATTCAAGATCATCACGCAATTGTTGGTACTCTCGCTCATGGCAAACTCCAGCGTTAATTTGAAACATCAATCAATCGAAGGTTTCCAACTCGGCATAAACGTTGGTGGCCCTCACGGCACTAAATACACCGACGTGGACATTCTGTCATCACGGCAAGACATCAAGGTCATTCAGATCCGAGCAGAAGAACGTATCAATGCGTTGGTATCGACTTCACAGACCCAACGGGGTTGAAGACGGTGTTATACCACAGTGGGAAAGGTGGAAATGCATCTCTCGAGAATTGAGTCCCGGTGAGTATGTCACCGACATGGATGAATATCATCATTTATCGGACTGTACTTAACTTTTGTATTGAGAATATCAACGAATCAGCAAGTTGTATTAGAATTTTGACCAATAAGCATCAAATCATGAAGTTATTCCAACCAATCATATCATTAGGGGTAGGGTAGTCCGCCAAACTACTCGATCGGTCATATCGGGTCCGAAACTAGGCCCAAATATGTATATGCACAGACAAAATCTAAGTGATGGCTGAATCACCATCATATATCAGAAACATCAGACCTCACCAATGGGCTTGGATGAGCTTCAGTCCGGCAACAATTCGCGAGCGAAGACTCCGGTAATCGGGGCCTTCAAGAAGTTCCTGAAGGTAGAGCAGGTTACAGAAGAGTATATTCGGAAATGCATTGAGTGTGATGAGAGTGGGAAGTGCTTTGTGTCTGTAATGCTACTGCACACGGATGGGGAGATGCTGGAGCTCTTGATGGCCATCAGGGAAAATAGCTGGAGCATCGAAGACGCAGCCGATGCTACTGGCATCCCCCGATTAACTCTGCTAGGTTATGTGGCTGCTGAAGAAGACATCTTCTCAATATTGGTAGATCCGTCAGCCGAGAGAGTGACACGTCCTGGACTGCCACCTCCGACAAAAAACAGGAGCCTGAATTGGTAAAGTTGATCAAGGAGAGGGTTCAAGCGGGAAGGCCCAATGTAGCGCTTCTGTATTACTAGGGAACGCTTTAAAGCGATTCCAGGCATTGATACAAAAGCAACTGGGGCAACAAAAGGATGGAATACCCGCTTCATTGTCCACCACAAGCTTCAAGGGTTATTTCAGCGGTACCCCCAACCACACCGTTCCCCGACCTGTCTGGAAGAAGGCTAAGCCGCCGAGTTTAGGCGAGAACCCCCATCTGAGCGAGTCGAGTTTACCCGAAAAGCCAGAGTGGGTGAAAAGGCCGGGAGCAAAGCCTTTCCTGTGGTGATTGATGATGATAATAGCAAAGTTGAGGGCTGCTCTGCAAAGCACAGTGCTGGTAGTCCTCTGGTATGCACAACGTCGTTGGTTCGCGTCCGATCAGACAAGGAGTCGTTCCTGTGGACAGTGCATGAAGGAGAATTGAGAAGACTTGAAACGTGTACTTGGCTCAATGGTACAGTGGTTTCATACCTCATTCGTGAGCACATGCATCCAAACGACTCAACATTTAATTTCGACACCCAGCGTTTTGGGGCAATCGAAAGGGAGTACGTTTCTAGCAAAAGAAACTCGAAAAAGACGTGCGAAAAATGCGTGCGATTCCATGGAGCTTACCCTACGAAACGTATCCTGTAATATTGATGCCTGTGTGTGTGGACGTGCACTGGAGCTTCGTCGTGATACAGAATCCTGTGCTCGCTATACCTGGCTTGAAGCTATACATGCTGCTTATCGACTCTTACAGCTACCATGACGAGTCCAGCGGGTTTTGTGTGGGTACTTCAAGATACAAGCGTTAGAAAAGTACGGCAAAAAGACTGTATCATACCTGGTGAAAGGCTTCGCGACCAAGCCTCTCGTACGACTGTGATGTCTTCATGCTATATTTCATGTGTGAAGTCAACAAAGCATTAGTGAAACGTGGTGGACATATACTCTTACCGCGACGGCTGGGAGAGATTTGCACCATACCCAAACATGAACGCGAGCACTTCAACCGAGACCTCGTGAGAATTAGCTTCGTCAAGCCGCTTCGTAACGATGAGATTCTACAGCAAGATATATTAGATTCCATCATTTATACATTTAATCTTCCGCCAAAATCGCCACCACGAGCATGAGCGCCTATCGACAGCCCTCGAGAGCGCGTTCTTGAGATGCGCATCATTGACCAGCCAATCATAGCGTATACCTACCCACCCCGTACCCGCTTATGTAGTCCCAAATATGAGCCAGTATTTTGGTACAGGTCTGCTAGGTCCTTTGGATCCGATATTTTATGGTATGGATGAATATGACGACTCATCCGACCATATTTGATTTTTGAATTGGTAACTAACGACCAATCACATGAACTTATTTATAAATAACCAATCAAATGCACACTATAAAATATTTTCGACCTATCATAACGCAGATAGGTAGATAGGTCCTCCACACCAGCGGTTCTGGCGTATCGGGTCGGACGGACATGTAAAATATGTATATCGTCATTCAAACGCCTAGTATAATACATATCACTTGCATATTTGCATCCTATCCGACCAATCCGGCCAGGATGGGCTTAGACGAGCCCAAACCAGGCAACACAAAGCGTGCCAAGGATACGGCCATCAGTGCATTTAAAGCTTTTTTGAAGAGCGAGCATGTCGAGTTTAACTATGTCAAGCAGTGCATAGAAGAAGACGCTACAGGTAAATGTTTTGTGTCTTTATTGGATAAGTTTGGCATGTATCTAGCTTTTAACGAGGGTAAAAAGGGCAAGTCACTTGCCCGGAATACAGCTATGCAATACTTTAGACA
>NBNE01001558.1:0-11974 GCA_002215365.1 Phytophthora megakarya | reverse complement strand
CTACCTAGCAGTTTTTGTTGTCTTTCCCGTCTTGAGGAACTTCGAGTAGATAAATCGTGTTTCTTAGCTCTTGACGATGCAGTGTCTGCATTTTGTCGTAAACTCGCACTCGTTTCAGCTGATTAACTAAATAATCGAACTTGTAAAGTATGCATGTATTCAAAACTTGGTTTAGGAGTAATTTACGTTCAACTCATTTGCATCCAAGCCACGCTTCATATTCAGGATTACATGGATCACCGACACCCCTTTCAATTTGGACGCGCCGCATCTTGATCGGATACGGGTTTGTGTCGCAAGCAATCCCCATAAATCTTGCATTGTAGCACATTGACTCAGCACCATTCGGATCTATACACTGTCGATAAAGCGTTCCTTGACATGGATCCATCGTAGCCGCGGATGGTGGACCTTCCAATGAACCTGGGTACAGCAAACCATTGCAAACATTATCTGGAAATTTCTTGAGGAGCTCCAGAGTATCCGAAGAAGCGGTAGCACGATTGGAATCTAAACATGTAGCGGCAGGGGTGCCCCATAGCGGATGAATTTGACACATCGGATCTTGGAGATTGCACTCGCCCAAAAAACCATTGCAACACCACGTCCCTCGATCTGTTAATATCAACGACTTGAGGTGTTTTTTGATCGGAGCAAAATCTGGTATACTGTCGAGAATAGGAATACAAGTGATTAATAGTCGTTCGAGACGATGAAGACTGTCAAAAGCAGGGAGCTCGTCGAGCAACAAGAAAACTGCCAAAGTCAGCGATTTGAGATTCGTAAGACCTCGGAAAGACGGAAGACGCTTCATCGGGACAAACCCCGCAAAATGAATGAAGGTTAGAGACGACATGTCAATGAACATATCGTCTGGTAACACAACAAACGGACTCGTGAACTTGCTCTCGAGATGGCTACAACAGAAACAATTTAGTTGGTCAAAAAGTTTGCTGTTTACGAGAAAATCAACGTACAGGAATTCGAGGTTCGTGAACTCTTTGAACCAGACCGGTAGTGTCTGCGTATGCGTATACTCCAACGTCCTACAATAGTAAATTGTAAACAAATTAATAAGTTATGATCCAAGTAAAGCTCACACAACGTACAAGTGTCGTAATTCCGTGCAACGTCGGAGTTCGTCAGGTATTATTGGTAGATAGCGGTTAGTCAACTGTACAGTCTGAAGATCACCTCTCATAGCTAGTTGAGCTACTTTTTCCGTCACATTCAACGGCTGCTCCCATTCGGCATAGGTTTTCGGGGAAATATCACGGTCAATCATCATCAAACAAGGACATTGCGTTAAGGACCCGCCTTCTACAATTGTCCATCGCCGCGCATGTACAACACATTCTGGATGAGGGTCACACGCCAAAGCCGAAGTTCGAACGCTCTCTCCAACAAATACACACACAAGAATGGCATAAACCACGAATACCACAGCCGCCGGTCGATGTCGTCGCGGATACACGCATTTTTGCTGCTTCCATGGGTATTGAATGAGATTTACTAGCTGACGCAAACGCAAAAATAAGGTTGTATGGACACCCATTCGCGCAAAAAATTCCAGAGTTGATGAAATGCGCAACGATTTCAGGCTTTTGTAAATAACAGCAGTCTGAGCGGGATCTGCCACGACGCTTGCTTGCTGTTCGAACCATCCAGGCGGAAACACTTCATGATTGATGGCATATTTATCCCGAGGAAAATTGAAAGTGGACAAACAATATACCAACACAAGCATTGGACACCCAACTGCAATAAGCAAGTCGAAGCTATAGCGGTAGGTTACAGAGGCATAAAAAGCACGAATATTAGTGTTCAATATCTACCAGACTCAACAGAAACATGGTTCGTACAATAAATCGACGAGAGTTTCCACTAATCCCATTCGCTCGAAAGGTAGAAACATCGTCGTCGCACACGCCAGCGCATTTGAAGCAACAATGATGGTAACAATTGCCACAATTGGTGTAGGGGACCCCGCTTCTAAGATTTGGACCAGGAGAACAGTTTCGAATGCCAAATCCCCTATCTTCATCCCAAGCTTCTATCACATCCAAACACAACACGTTAGACCCCTACATTATATGAGTTTAATCGAAAACTCACAGCAAGTCGTCGTGAAACACTATCCGTGTTTGCAAGTTCAATGATAAAATTCGCTGACGAAGTCACTCTACGCGCAAGCTGGTCAGCTGTACTTAGTCGCTGTCCTGATGATTTTATAGCAGGCCCGATTTTTAAAGGTGTCCCAGGTGCCTGGCTTACTCGTCGTTTTGGTCGAACAATCATTTTGACGAGAACGATAATATATCCGATACCAATTAAAAACAATCCGACAACTGACATCGTAAGCAGCGACGCCGGTGGATCTACAAACAGCCAAAAGACGCCATTATCGAAATTCTCCGTGTTCATAACGCGATTGACCGTGTAATTCGGAGCAGCATTCAGAAAGACCAGCCACGTAGTCCACAATAGACAAATAAACACCACAGCTGCGAGCAGAAATTGCAGATAAGCTGATGCTCTCTGTTGAAGAGGGAGAAGACTCGCAGAGATATTAGTACTAAATCGCCTCAAGATTGATGACTTTCGGCTCTCCACGCTTCCTCTGGACATTGAACCTTCACCAGGTCGGATTTTAGTGAGCAGAGTTGGGAGTTCGGGTGTCGATATTGGCTGTACTAACATTGGACCGCGAGTGTCGGTGGAGGGTAAAACATGGTTCAGGTTGTGTGAAATTCCATTTGTCGTTGAAGGCAAATCTGTGGTCTCAACATCATCGTGGTCCTCCTCCCAGCCAATCTTTCGGCGCAACTTTCCAGACTCCATCATTAACCGACAGGAATGTGTCCTATGATCGAGAACGGCGTGAATTTAATGTGCTTGGGATGCTCGAACTGGAAATAGCACGTTGGTTTCCATCTTGACGTTAAAAGAGGGCGTGCAACAACACGAGGACACTGGTATTGCTAGATTTAGCCGCCCATTGTCACTTGACAAATTGTAAAACACTCACTTCACTGTACACTCCACTAGCGTAATAAAGTACAAACGGACAATTGTTTTGCAAGTAGATGGATCTGCATACTTCACATTACAACCAGCATAACCAGTTAATCAACGATCACTTCTTCTTCTGCATGTTTCACATTGATCATTTCCGTTTTCTTCGACCATCCAAACTTCTTCCCCAATGCAGCACTTACACAAGATCATCACCTGCTGGTTGCGTCTCAAACGAAGCATGCGTCTGCTTGTACATGTCCACAAGGTGTTGGCCACTGGTAGTAGGTGGATATTTGGCCGGGTTTTCCTCACTCACACAACTCGGAAAGCATTCCACTTGACACGTGAAGTTCGGCTCATAGAAGAACGGTACTGAGTAGCGTTCTTTCCCCGACACATTCACTACCCGATGCAACGTCGACTTGAACATTCCGTTCGTGAATCGTTCAGCCATGTCTCCAATGTTCACCACAAAGGCATCTTCACGAGGTGGCACATCGATCCACTTGTCTTGATGGAAGATCTGCAGGCCTCCAGTCGTGTCCGTAGACAGCAGCGTAATGAGTCCATAGTCCGTATGAGCTCCTGCTCCGAACACTCCCTTGTCCACATCGGACTTCTCAGGAGCGTAATGGAGCAGTCGCAAGGCTGCCATGGGCTTGTCAAACATACCTGGCCCTTCAAACTTGCCTTTCTCCCCTGCAGCTTCAGCAAACAATTTGGCCACTTCAAAGCCCAGCTTGCACATAGCAGCATGGTACTTTTCCATGGTCTGTTGGAATGTAGGGAACTTGGCTGCGTCAGGGAAGAGATTGGGGCCATGCAGAGGCAATTGCATCTCGTCACTGTCAGGAGACACGTGACGACAGATGTAGTAGCCTTCTTTAGTGTCTCCTCTGGTCTGGACTGCGGGGTCCAGTGTCTCCTCGTTCATTAAAGTGTATCCTCTCATGTATTTGTTAACGAGCACTTTCTGCTTCTCCTCTATTGGTTGACTGAAGAACGTCTCCATCTCCTTGTACACTTGAGTCTTGAGAGCTTGAGAGATGCCATGGTGGACAAGGTAGAAGAATCCCACGTCCATACAGGCTCGACGGAGTTGGTCAGCAGCGTTGGGGCTCGAGAGATCCACTTCCGGAATAGTCACCATTTTCTCGTACTTAACGCCACTTGAGCTCTTGACCGCAAGTTGAAGAATGACGTACTTGGGGAGGAGCTCAACAGGGGTATAGTGAAATCAAGTCAAGAGGAATGGGTTCATTCGGCAATGGATACAGTTGTGCTATGACCCACAGCGCGTCAAATGGCTACATCAGTTGAAGTGCTACATGCATAAGTTTTATTCAGCTGAGAAGAACGCGAGTTTACGACAAAATGCAGTCACTGCATCGTCAAGAGCTAAGAAACACGCTTTATCCACTCGAAGTTCCTCAAGACGGGAAAGACAACAAAAACTGCTAGGTAGACCGTGCAATTCTCGGTTCTTGGTCAGCACAAGTCGAACCAAAGCTTCACATTCGCCGACATTATCTGGTAGGGTTTGCAAGGAATTTTGATGAGCATCGAGAAATGCGAGTGTTTTGGTACTGAAGAGAGTTAGTGGTAGGAATTCCAACTTGTTTGCGGCGATATCGAGTCGCTGCAGTTTGGGAAGTTTTCCAATCTCGCTTGGCAATTTCTGCAGACGATTGCGACTAAGTTTCAAGTGCACAAGCACAGTGAGACGGTTCCAACCCTGTCTTGGAAGTACTATGAGGGCGTTGTCACTCAAATCCAGATACTGAATATTTTCAAGCGGGGAAAGTGGATTACTGAAAACATTACTGAGTTCGTCGACTTCCCCATCAACGTCCTCTTCGATAACTTGCTCATTGTCCGGTATATCGTCCTCAAGAACGAATATTTTCTCCCCAGGCTGCCACTGCCGAAGTCTATTCTCCGAATACGTTAACGTGACCAAGGTTTTCAAACCGCTGAATTGAGGTCCCGGAAAGCTCTCAATTCTGTTTCCTGTCAACGATAAGTTCGTGAGAGATATTAAATCCACAAACGAAGCTGGAAGCTTGTACAAAGCATTGTACGATAATGTCAACACTTCTAGAGATCCAAGCATCCCGAAAAACGGCGGTAGCTCACTCAGCACATTCCGTCCAAGGCTGCATATCCGTAGTGCACTCAGATTTCCAAATGCTTCTGGTAATTTACGCAATTTGTTGCGACTAAAATCCACTCGTGTAAGTTTTGCAAGACATGGAAACGATTTCGGTAGCTTCCACAGTCTATTGTTGTGCACATCTAGCATCTCAAGAGAACTCAATGCACCAAATTCCCGAGGTAATTTCTTCAGCGCGTTGTCGTACATGAAAAGTCGACGCAAAGCTCCAAGATTGCAAAAATTCCCCAATAAGGAGCGAAGTTTGTTGCAACTGAGATCGAGTTCTTCCAGACGCTGAAATTTGTGAAAGGACAATGGTAAAGTCTCCAGGTGGTTGTTCGACAGCGACAGTCGTCTACAAAATATCACAACAACATCAGCAAAATACAAAACATATTATGCAAACAATCACGTACTCCAGCAGCAGAAGACAGCCAAAACTAGCAGGTAGCTGTTTCAACTTTGCATGTTCCAATCTCAACTCTCTCAGGTGAATAGTCCGTTCCAAATCCTTTGGCGGAAGAACTAACAACTCACAATCCCGCACCACCAACCTTTTGGTCGTCTCGGAATCTTTCAACGCAGCATCAAATTGCTCCAACGCCTTTGTCGACACCGCAGCACCCATCTTGCTTGATTGTTTATAAACTATTTTCATCTAGAGGCATTCAATCCAATATGCTCAGTTTTGTGGCACAAATTTTGTGTTTGCGAACTCTACATTTTCTTTGTGTAGAATGCCTTATACTGCGCAATGACACTCGTCGGTAATGCTTTGCCCTTGTCGTCCTTGAATATCGTGGACATAAGTTTTACTGGGTCCAAATTCTGCTTCCACCAATGCTCAAATAGTACTTTTTCCATCGTGGTCGAAACAAATACTTCAGACCCCCTTCCATGTGGATTCGCAATTCCCAACTTCGCATTTTGACGATTCACTAAGTCCTCAATTGCTCTCGCCCATTCCTTCTCTCCGCCGAACCCGGTCGATAGTACACTAACCAACTTGTCATCCGCAGTTTTCCCATCGTTGAGAAAACGAGCGTAGTCATCCAACGCTTCAACCTTTTTAGCAGCGACGTCCAAGACCTTTTCATCGCGAATCTTCAGCAACGTAAAAACATCATCCACCGATTTACCGCTGTTTTGCCAAAGAGTCTGTTGCTCACCCCAAAGTTGTTTCGCGATTCCACCTATGATACCCTCTTTTGTCTTCGCAGACGCAAGCGCTTGGGCCACTTCAATGTCTCCATAACGACTCGTGAGAACTATAACCAATGACATTTTACGGTCTCGAAACTTCTCGTTGAAATGCGAAGTATACTTGCTGAAAAATTCGAGCCTCGAGCTTGTCATAGCCATTGAAATGTCATATTTAAACCAGTCGCGTAAATCGGGTAGCACGAATTCATTCGCCGAGGATGGCTTCTTGTACCTTGATACAATCGCCTTCGCCACTGCATCGTCTCCGTAGCGCGTGCTGAGGATGTCTATTAACGAGATTCTCTCATTAGGGAACTTTTTGTTGAACTTTGTGACGTACTTGACCAATGTGTTCAACTTCGAGCTCTTCAGTGCAACAGAAGCGTCGTCACCAAGCATTAGCGTCTTCATAACGTATTCCCCAGTGTTTTTGTTGCCCAACCAATTCTTTATTTTGAAATAATCAATGACGGATTTGCCAGTTTGAATTGGACCCCTTTCTTCATCGCTCTCGTTGGTTGGGAAGTGAACCCCCAACATTCGATTTTGGGAATTAGCGAACGCTTGGCCTGGATAGTTAGCTGTAGTCAAGTTCGACGTGGTAGACGTTGAGTCACATATTTGGAGAGCTGCAGTAACTAAAAGACCAACAGCGTAGTAAAACTTCATTTTGGTGGACTGGGCACTCGCTGTCTCCGTTTGGACACTTGCACAATGGAGAAAATACAGGAGTGAGGCACATGACATTCATGATGCATGACATTCGGAGCAATGATGGGGGAGATCACATCTCGGTTGGAATCTAAGCGTGATACAGAAGGATGATGGTGTCATCTCTGAATAAATGTATGGTGTTCAAGTTCGTCGCCAGGTGGGTTTCAGTTCAACGCGTTGCAGGACAGACCCAGCATTCATTATAAACTATTCTTGACATGTACATGCTAATGGTGGACGTCCCAATAATCAAGAAGTTCTTGTACTGGTATATTATAAGGTAGGAACTTTCAGGACCTTTCCAAAGTCTGGTCCTGGAAAAATTACCGCCGACTATGTGCATCATACGTTTTTTTATTTTTCGGACTCACCTGGAGTCTACGATAAGTGTAAGTTTTTTGTTGCAGTAAACGGCAAAAAGGGCTAGAACGTTGGACATATATAAGTAGAGGTAGTACGATTCATCGTAGTCTTAAGAACCTTTTACACTCAAGAATATTTCATGTGCAAATATAATACGTCGGCATTTACTAAGTTTACTTCCAGGTCCAAGCTAGCATTTTCAAAACGCCTATAAATCCACTGAGCGCTCCGAACTATCCCGGTTCAAATATTAATATGTACAGGCAATGCATGATGCATGTCCTGGTTCAAATATACGGATCAATAACGCACGGCGTTGGTTAGCCGACTCAGTCCATGTACGTGTACCTTGATTCTTCGACTTGTTTCCGAAGAATCGATGATTTGGGTGGATTTGAAATCGTTGGTAACGGAACACGATTATACCGGTAAAGTCGGTTAAACCTCAAAGAGAAGGTGATGGGGGAAGCCCCCTATAACCACATTTGTTTGCTTGTTATTGTCCACATTGTATTCCTGTGTATTGACAATCTACATCAAACAAGTGTCTATGTCAGTTATACAGTTCGGTGAGGACGTTGCATTTGATGGCGTGAAACTGCATACACAGGAGGCACCATTCAAAGTTCGGCTGTTATCTCATCGTGAATCCCGATCGTGTACTATTATACTAAGTAGCTCACATCACGGGCAGTTATCAAAATGTAACGCGACATGTGTTTAGTTAGACCGCGATAAGGGAAGTGACATCATCTCCGTCCAAAGCACAGTAGCTACATTTAGCAACGCAGTCATGACTTTCACTTTTTTACCAAACATAATTGAACCCAATCAGAACGCAATGATCATTATACTAAATTCATGAATTAATAGATAAATCTGACTTATTTGGTTCCTCGATAATGAGATTCTTAATTAGCCTGGTCCATACTAATTACACTTTTACTGTAGGTATGTACGTTTCTAACTGTGCTTCATGCTAGAGTTGGAAAGCTTCTGCTGCATGCTCATACAGAGTGTTGAATAAAACAGGAATGTCAAAGGATGACTAGTGAACGAAGACACAAACATATTGACTTGGGTGTATTAATTGTCGTTGATGAAAACCGATGCACATTCACCGCCGCTGATGTCTGTTACGTCCATTGTGGCCAACAAGAAGCCTTGTTGATCGAATGGATACACGTTTCCTATAGACGGACGAAGCTGGGCTACGGATAGCGTGATATCAGGACAGAATCGACAGAAATACTCGACGCTCAACTCATTGAAGCTCGCCAGTTTCTGTTAATTTGTTTTTCCTTCTCCCACCACTTCCAAAACTTGGTCTTGAGCCACAACTTGCTGTTTGGAATCAACTTGCTCAAACCCCTTTCTTCTGCGGTCTCGTATTTATCAGAAGACTGTTGAGTTTGCCAGCGAAGTTGCCGCCCTCCATCCGTTTGGGTTGCACCAGTACTAGGAAACTGCGCCACATCGTCGATCGCCTTTGACGCAGGGAGGGCAACACCACCGACACCATTGGCATGGAGTGTGCCCGCAATAATCACTGCGAAGATGTATACAGCACGCATGGTCTTGTTGGTGCTTCGAACACGACGTATGAATGGTCAGGTAGTATTGATTTGTGGTGCACAGCGCGATTTTCCGAATGAGGTCCACGGCGATGTGCCTTTTGCATGTAATTCAGCAAACCTAGTCAAGGACTCAACGAGGGTTGGCGAGAGGGAACTCTAAGAACCAAAGAAGCAGGTCCTTATTTCTGCACCCTTAAAAATTCGACAGCGGGAAAATCAATTATCATGTGATGTGCTTAGTGCCGCGAGACCGGCGAAGAAAGTAGTTTGGATGACGACCATCGCTACACTGCAGTAGACTTGCGGGTTGTAAAAATATAAGTTCACGTCTACTAGTGTACGATTCTTTAACTTAGAAGTAAGTACCGAACCTGATACTTTAGTTGTCATCGAGCACATTTTGCACGACGCAGACGTCATACTGCGGTGGTTCCAGTTGACTGAACCCAACAGTATGTAGACGTCATCGACGAGTACAAACTTGTTGTGACAGTGATATCGGGTTCAGATTTGGTAGTGTCTTGATAAATTATTATCTTTTCATGGGGCGATTTCTCATATCTGGGTGACTGAGCAGAGTGTCACGGAGATCTAGAACGATAACAATTCGCTGATTTCGGGGTAACATTTATGTAAGTACTTAAAGTAGTTCGAATACCATGATGACATATAAGTGCTGCGCATTTCTGAGCCCCTGATTGGGCTCCAACCAGATATTGCTCATGACGAGGATCAATTCCAAAAATACTAACGCCGCGCCTTGCACGGGGAAGCTCTAGATTTTGTAAAATCTATGTTTTAGTTGCACATAGCATACAATGAAGTCGTACGTAGGCACTTCATACATGTACGATACGAATGACAAAGTCGTCGCGTTTGCTCTTGTCGAATCCGAAGAAGGACATGGTGTGGTATCTGTGGTTCAAACTTCGAGCTAAGTTTTAACACACTGAGAATTTTAGTTTAACGAGCCGATAGACATTTTAACCCACATTTCCCCAAGCAACATTTATGGTTTTTTGGTGGTAATGTTACCCTTGGCCGACACATGCAACATTCACTACGTTGCTTTCGTTGAGCAGAGGTTATAATGTATAAGAAATTCATTTAAATAGTGTTGTGTGATATCAAGAATATAGTATTTGCATATATAACCCCCTTGAAGCATTTATAGGAGTAATAGCACCACTTTGGTTGAGCAGAGGTTATAATGTATAAGAAATTCATTTAAATAGTGTTGTTTGAGCAAATTTTAAGCAAATGTGTTCTGAGATAACAGGTTTAAAAAATAATACAATTTCTTTTACGCAAAGAATAGCAGACACGTCTTTTCTCTTAGTATTGAGAATAAAAGTGTAGAGGGTTTTAGGCTGAGCCGCAGCTCTGTAGAAACTGGATCTAAAATCCAGAGAACGCGTAGAAAACTACAAGTTGGCACAACTTGAATGTTCTGGATATGATCCTTGTCATACAATGTATATTCCATTGGCAAAACACTGGTACAAACAGTAATGTAATTTCATTTCCAGGGTGAATTTGCTTGTCAATCCCGGATTGATAAGCAAATTGACAATCCGCCAAATTTTAACATGACATCGTTATCTCATAGAGGGTGAGCAACCATAGTTATCGTCACTGAGTGAGAGAGTATCGACACCACGAATATACCACAAAAAGGAATTTATATACATCCACCGTAAAAACCATTAAAGTAAAACACTTGCAGACAACATATATGCGAATGCTAAATTTTAGTACTAATTAACACTATCGAACGACTTGCAAATATTCAATAGTGCTATGTTATGCCCAACAATACTACTACCTCCGTTAGGCGATTGAAAGTCGATAAAGTCGGAACCGATGAAAAGTTGTGCTCTGTGGTAGAAAATCGAATATGGTTAAATTAAAAAGAGGTTCATCGGCCAGTGCAGGCATGAAGTAATCTCGTTGAAGTAGTCCTATCACTTGAACTTGAATTTGTTGCGTCCAAGCTTGAATCCTATCGCTGTGCACGGCTGTTGATGAGGAATAAGAAGTGTAAGCATTAAACTACGTGGCCTTGTCACTACACATCAACCCCTGACCGGGTCCTGTAGCCTACAGACTGCAGGTACCCGGAGTCATACTTGCTATCGATACATTTACTGTCATGCTACTCCCTCAAACAGACTGCTGAACAGGTACATACACTACTATACAATCACTGTATTAATCCTTAGAAAGTAGCCATTGTGCAAGATGGCTACTCTAGAGATGGCTACATACTTGTTTGATGTCCCCCACACCACTTAACAATAAGCCGTGACGTGTGGTGATGACTGCATCAATGCTCCAACGCCGCGTCCTTCGCCTCCAGCGATGTTCGCTGCTTGCAACTCGTCTTTCTAGCATTGTCACCACCCCACAATGTTCCCAAACTCGGTTTTTCTCGTCAACGCTGAAAACCCGCGGGTTTTCCAGCGTGCTCCGATTCGCCACCATTCAACCGTCGAATGGCCAGTTAACACCTCAAGACTTCCGCTTCAAGGCGGCATTGGTGGTAAATACTGCGTCCAAATGTGGCCATGCAACGCAATTGAAGCAACTGCAGACGTTGCACGAGAAGTACAGGGATCAAGGGCTCGTGGTGGTCGCTGTGCCCTCGAACGACTTCGCAGGACAAGAACCTGGAAATTCCGACGAAATTCTGCAACGATATACGGAATTTGGAGTCACCTTCGCAATTGCAGACAAGACCTCAGTGATCGGGGAGAAGGCCCATCCGTTCTTTAAGAAAATTGCAGACAAGTACAGCACGTCGGTGGCCCCGACGTGGAACTTTGACAAGTTCTTGGTGGACCACCGAGGAGATATGCGAGCAGTATTCCCGAATGACACGGAACCGTTGGTGAAAGAAGTGATTGTGGAGATTGAGGAGGTGCTGGAGGAACTGCCGAAAGGC
>NBNE01001557.1:0-11975 GCA_002215365.1 Phytophthora megakarya | reverse complement strand
AAAGCATTTGAATATATATGCAACACTCGAACTCCAAGTTGTAGATGTCGATCTTGCGCCGATTTACAACGACAACTATCTCGTCGGGAGGTAAACATCGGTCACCATATATCTCGCGTGAAATCTGGATGCATTCGCAAGAAACCGTTACTTGGGATTGATAGATAGACGGTAAAATGAGAATATTTCTCTTTTTAAATAGTGATATGATTGATATTATTGTTGGTGAACAGGGGGCAACCGCCAGGTACAGAAGTAGGGATACACCTCTCAAAAGGGAAGCCTCCATAATTATTCACATACCCTAACGACGAATGAGAATCATCCCACAATCAAATTAGTGAATATGGGATGCTATTCTTTTAACTTAAGTCATAGATTTGGAAAACTGAATTCTGTACATGTACATACACTCGGGTCCTCAGTGTATTGAAAACAGGTTAGATAATCAAGTCAAGCTAGATAATCAATTATAGTTCCTTCTAAATTGAATATCTAGCTTGCTTGCCGTACACAGGGCAGTCGTAAAGTAACATTGAGAATCAGCCTTTTCACCCTCAGTGTCGTCCATCGTCAACACTGATTGAACTTTGCTTTTATATGGGTGACGGCGGAGAGAGGGGTGAACATGGTTTGTTTTGGTATGCCCACAATAACGTGAGCATGCGTGCCCCAAACAGTGCAAATTGTGGGCAATATTGTTTGATTCAGAGTTCAGTTGCGCTTTCCCACTGGAAACACAGGCTTATAGAAGTCTGGTTTTGGTGGTAGTGGTAGAAGTTCTGACGTTCAGGACATGGCATCCGTCCTCAAATGAACCCTGGCAATGATACTCTAATGTTATTTTTTAATTACTAAAGTACAGCTTGACGAAATAAATCTGCGTATGGGCCCATACACAGTTTTTCTTGACGAACTCATGAACTCTCCTGTGCACTTCATGGTGAGGAAGCTGAAGTAAACGATTGGGCCAAAACCTAGTGTATTCGACCTTTGCGATGAGAGACCTGCTGATTCACAGCCATGGGCGTGAACCCGGGAGTGGTGAGGTGGGTATTGATCGTGCGAAGGAAAGACTGTGAATGAGGACGCCTCATCGCCGCAGTGCTCTCCCTCGCCGTGGGTACAGCGAGTGAGCGTCGTGTTGTCAGAAATCTTGAGATGGTAAAGCAGCCATCCATCTTGCCGTCCTGATTCTCCGAAAAACAGCCTTTCCGCCCATGAGGGCACAAACCACTATTTTCTTGACGAACCCATGAACTCTCCCGTGCACTTCATGGTGAGGAAGCTGAAGTAAACGATTGGGGCAAAACCTAGTGTATTCGACCTTTGCGATGAGAGACCTGCTGATTCACAGCCATGGGCGTGAACCCTTTGTAAATCAGCTGGTTCTCGGTCGATCACATATGGTGAGCCCCAGACATTCGCGCTGCGAGGCTCGCCAATGACCTTGGTTCGTATCTTGTATATCGCTGGAACACATCCGATCTCCAGCGTCCATGGAGCATTACTATGGTACTATCGACCCCGGCCGATAGTAATGCCGTGGCTCCCCTGCTCCTTAGTGAATGGCATGAAAATCTCGTAGGGTCTGATCCGAGTGCTGTCGCTGCGAGTTTTAGCACCTTAGCCATGGTGTCTGCACGGAGAAGTCTCAATTTTGAGACGAGACAGAGGGGATCTTCATCCGACGCGCCGATTGCAGACGCGTGGTGGAGCAGGACCACTGCAGCCCGAACTGGACACACCGTTCTATGTCCTGATCTGCTCAATTGCCTCGTGACACCTGTGCCCATTTGATCATTTTTGCTCCCGCGAAATGTTATCTCGACTGTTGCTGCAGTTCCTGAGCACGTTGTACTTGTTCCCCATTGATCCCTGACGACAATATCCCTCACTTGAAGCGTGTATCTTCGCCGGGCGCCCTTGACAGCTAGGTATTCTGCACTTCTTAGCAGAAAGAAGAAGACCAACAGCGCAGCCCCACCAATGACGCGCTGTTGGGCTTTGTTGGGGTCGACTCGGGCGAGGATCCATTCGAGCGCCTTTACGGTGACGGGTTCGCGGGAGTTGGGTGGTCTACTGATGCGCTGCATACCGGCGAGTGCGAGGCGGTGACTGGGAGAGAGTTGCGGGTCGAAGTCTCTATAGGCACGATGATACCAGCGGATGTGGCTAAGTTTGGACCGAACGGAGCTGGCCGATGCTCTGCCTGTCGGTAAGCCGCCGGCCCAGCAGAAAATGCCGAAGAGAGCCAATTGTAGGGATTGTCTTTGAGGAGCCTGTGCTGGCAGCCAAACCGAGAGTCCGACGCCCTTGCAGAACGAGCACCACTGCCTCCACGTTGTTGTGTATTGTCGCCTTGAAGATTCGGCGAGGGACATGTGCTGTAGGGCGAAGAGGTTCTTGAGTAGATCTGGCGGAGCGTAGGCGGGAATGCTACCTGCGACCAAAGCGTAGTTAGTTGCTGCCATTGTATCTCCTGCTCATCCTCCCAGGCTCGCGAGCCTAAGTCTGCAAGGAAGTTTGAAGCACCCGGTAAGTGTTGTGCTGACACTCGAATCCCCCATCGAGCTTCTACCGCTCCGAGCACTCTGTTCAGCTTTTGCGCTTGTGGATCGCGGCTCGAGAGCGAGTTGCACCAGGAGACAGCGGATTTATTGTCGATCCAGAACCTGACGTGGGTGAGGTTGTTGCGAGCGTCAGGTACCCACGACATACCCCAGCACAGGACAGCGAATACCGCCGAGAGCTGTTCGCGCACATTGATCGAGAACCGCTTTGCGCGAATCATGGCGCGCTCCGTGGGATCAAACTTGACTCGTAGAAATTGATGCATCGCAGGGTGCAGAGTACACAGCCCCGTGTCACTGGCGTCCATATAGACATGAACCGCGGGCTCTGGGGCATTGTCGAAGTGACGAAGGGGTACACCTTGAAGCTTGCCGTTCTGCAGAATGTGCTCAAACCATAGCAAATCGAGACGTGCATCTGGAGAGATCACAATTCTGCCCCATCGTGGAGCTCGTCGGTGAAGAGCGGCGAGCCGTTGGAAGAATGGTTTTGCCGGTCGAATGCATGAACATACGTGGCGCAGTGACCCCAGTACCTTGCTTAGGGTCGTTCGTGAAGCCGAATCCGCTCCCACCAGTGCTCGAACGCGATGTAGCGCCTTCTGAATCTTCTCCGTTGGCATCGAGACGGCCCTGGTCACTGTGTCCCAGTCCAGGCCAAGCGCTCGTGCTCTTGTGGACCATTCGCTGAACTCCTTCTCGTTAATGGCGCGAGGTCCCAGTACGGATAGAATGGCTAGCCGGAGGCTGCTTCACACAGATGTAGGCGGTTTGGCGTGTCTTCCTCGATCAAGATATGGTCGTCGACCCATGTGTAGCAAAAGAAGGGCTCGTCGTCTCCCTCTCCTCGATCCAAGGTGGCAGGACTCTCGCGCCGGACCAGGAACGTGATGGCTCCTCGAAGGCTTGATAGTGAGCTGGGGACCCCGTCCACCTGAACGGTAGAGCTAAATCGACCACGATGGCTCGCTGACGATCTAGCTTCCCCGCGAAGCGTGCACACAGGCTTGAGTGTCCGAATATGTTCCTGAAGGCCGCTTTGACATCCCCGCGCTTGATTTTGACGACTACATTGCGTCTGCGAGACTTTAGCATCTCGATTCTGCGGGCTAGCGCTCCGACAGACTCATAGGAGAGAGTGGGGAGGTCGGCAGGGTCAGATTGATCGTTGATTGACGCACCATGCGGGTAGGACAGATCGTGGATAACGCGTGCTTCCACTTGAGGATCCACACCAGCCTTTGGCACGCATCCGAACGGCTGATCTGAATATTTTCCCACATCTTTGTCGACCACTAAGTAAGTTCCCTTCTCTTGCCCGGCACGTATGCTCCCGAGCAACGCGTTTTCCATCACGGTGGCGGACTTATGTTTCCGCTTGACAAGGCGTCGCCGAAACAGGTCGTGATTTTTCCGGAATGAGTGCTGCACACGGACTCGGATTGTCGATAGCACACGCGACTGTAGTTCATACCCGTGAAGTAGCCACACCAAGTGATCCGGTGAGAGCGCTTTGTTCGGGCGAGGGTCCGCAGCCGTTTGCCCCCTCCATAGGCGGATCGTCGATTCAAGCGTGAGGCACGAGATCCGCACCAGCTCATGGGACTCCTTGTCCAGCTGACAGATCGGGCGGCCCTCGTTACCGGTAACATTTTGCGTGACCGTTGGAGGGTCCACACCCACAGCCGCAAAGGCTGCTCTGCGACCGGCCTGTATCTTTTGCTCTGCGGAAAGTAGCCGTCCTTCCAGGCAACGCTGCACTGTCGCTACAACCGCCAGAGATATGTTCGTCGGGGCAGGCTGTAGAAATTCTGGTCACAGGTGCTGGAGCTCGGGCCGAATTCCTCCTAGTTTTTCTTTCACGTGAGCTTTTACCGCGTGGTCTAGCTTTTCTGTCGGGGTGAAATGGATGTGCAGCGGTCTGGTGAGGTCGACTGACATCCGCGTCTTGAGATAAATCGCAAGCACAGTTGTTTACCCCCTTGGCGTGGTGCCGCTCGACCGACTTCCACAGGAACCTGACGTCGCGGTGTTGCCTTCGCCGAGAAACGCGTCGAGAGGCGTATGAGTGACAGTACTATCTCGTGACGGGGGTTCCTGTCGTGTTGAGCTGGGTACGGTACCCTCTGTCGAGCCATCCTCAGTAGCATGCCGCTGAGCTCCGGATCTTGCAGTGTTAACCGTCCCCTGACATGTAGCCGCGTAGTCGTCTGGTGATCGATGTCTTGTTCGCACGCAAGTCGATACGCAGCCATGATGTTACTGAACCAATAGGCGAGCGTCTTCACTTCGTCCGTCTCCCAGGGTTCATAGTCACTCAGTTCTTCGGCAAAGTCCTTGGCCGCGGAAACGAGTCGACGAGTGTGGCTGTCGAAAAACTCGTCACAGTAGATTCCAAGTACTCCCAGGGCCGCCTTCAGGGCACCGTGACATGGGTTCTTGGGCAGCTGGGGAAGCTCCACTTTGACCGAGAAATTGCGCGCGTTCAGCTGATTGCTACTCGTGTACTGGAGCCGGGTTGACAGGTCAAATCGTCGGAAGTGTAGGACGGAGAGTCCGCATACACAAAACATAAAGTCATAGAGCCGACTGAGGACTGCCGGGTGCGGAATAAACTTGGTGGCTTGCGACCCTCGAGCATGTTCAACATACGCAGCAGGGGATGTTCGTCCGCGCAGATCAAATCATGAACCTCTTGCTGGTGAGCTGATGGCCGAAAGCTGTGGCGAGAGCCCACGCGATCACCTGAACCCTCTGCGGGTAACAGGTCCGATACTGCCGAGTAGCACGGGCGCTGGCGGTCCTGTCGTAAAGATCCCAGTTGACGAGCATAGAGTTGCAGCAAGTCAGGTTGGTCGGCTAGTGCAGAGAGAATCCGCGCAGATGTAGCCTGATTGTCCGCCTCAGTTCTTGTTCGCTTACCGACCGCAGCCCTCGGTCGTGGCACGGAATTGGAAACCTCTTCGAGGCCCTCCTCTTGCTCCGAAGCCTGTCCCCTGCTGATGGCATTGTCAAGTGAGTCCATGAAGTCTACAAATCGTGCGTGAGGAGAGGAGATGTAAGCTGCCGAGACATTTACTGAGGTGGTCGAGGCGTGTTCCGAGGGGGCTGCTGTCGGGGGATCGGATTGCTCGGGTGGATTGGCCTCTGCCAGTTGATCCTGTACTGAAGGGGACGTGCGTCGTGACAGGCGTCGTGGTGGAGTGGTCTCTAGTGTACCCGCCGAGGTTACAGAGGGGTCTTCCCAATAGTGATTGCCAACGGTATTGTCGGGTGATGGACGGCCACCATCTTTATAGAACCCGAAGTCTACCACGTGGCGCACACTGCACAACACATCATGCCCAGACATTGGGTCCATCCAAATGATCTGGTCCGAAGGGTCGGGATGGGTGGCCACCGAGACAATTCCGGCAAGCGGAGACTTGATCTGGCGGGTTGCCATAGCACCCTGTGCCCCGAGTAGGCGATCTAGGATACGGGAGTGAGCTCTTGTTAGACCTGCGTGGGTAGTAATACGTCGCGAAATTTGAGCTTTAAACAGCAGAAAGACTACAACTGGCGCAAGTTCTTCAACATCCACGGCTTCCACAGCCGTTTCGTCATCTCGGTGGCGAATAGTCACTCGGAGACCCTCGTACGACGTGACTTGTCCGTATATTGGTAGCGCGTTGACAAAGGCGAACACAGGACGGCGAAGAAGGCGCCCGTAGCGCCGTTACCGAGCTCTCCTGCCCAAACCCTGCAGTGGTTCACCCGGATGCAAGTCACCCAAACACAGTCACCGGGGTGAGTGGTGGCCTCCTCTCCGTCGCGTATTGAATCGGGTGCAGCAGGAAGCACACGGACCCCTACGCGATCGGCTTCCGTGTCGTCGGTAATCTCAGCATACTCAGGCCCAGCAGGTAGTCTTTGACGCTCGTCTGGGATGTCTTCTGGTAGAAGTAAGAGTAGTTGGCGAGTCATTTGCTAGTAGAGCTGTCCAACTCGTAATGGTTAACTATTGATCGTGCGAAGGAACGACTGTGAATGAGGACGCCTCATCGCCGCAGTGCTCTCCCTCGCCGTGGGTACAGCGAGTGAGCGTCGTGTTGTCAGAAATCTTGAGATGGTAAAGCAGCCATCCATCTTGCCGTCCTGATTCTCCGAAAAACAGCCTTTCCGCCCATGAGGACACAAACCACTATATTTCGTCAAGTTGTATTTTTGTGGACTGCACGCACGTCTATTATAACGATTATGGGACGATTGGATTGCCTGGAGCGATAAGATCGGGCCGATCAAAATCGCGTATGAATGAATCATTCACAATATACTAGTACAAGGATCGTGCTACATGTTTTCAAAGCGATGCTCACATATTACTGTACTGTATGTGTACAAGAGCAGCGATACGTCGTCGTATTGACTTTGTGGCTGTACTACATGTTACTGAAGTTAACAATGTGCGGTAGACTACAGTACGTTGTTATTATAATCTTTCGTGATTCGATCCCCAATTCGCAATTTGCTTTGCTCAAGTCTTAAAGTCTAGCAACGAACGAACCCATGTGTCCCTCCCAAGTTGTGCGCGTTGTCGCGGCGTCCTTCTTCTTATCAAGCGATACCATCGCTGTGACCTATGATTCCAACCTGACTAAGATCTCCACGGTAGCCCAAGCCAGCGACTTCTGAGGAGTTTCCAAAAGCCTGTCGAGGAAAAACCCGATGACCTCGATGACCTCGATGACCTCGACGACGTTAATGAGTTGGATCAACGCGGAGGGAACTCGGAGCTTAAAGTCTTGGCTAAAAGTTGGGGCCTTTCTTTTAGTGGTATCGGTGCGGGTACCGTAAGGTTCACAGACGATCTGTACACTGCTTGGCAAGCCATCCTCAACAAGGGCATAAAGGCCACCAAGAAAGCGAAGCATGAAGCTGCCACGTAGCGCGAGGCGAATCAATATGGAAGGCGAGTGCAAGAACCTTTCAGTGTCACCAGCTCTATGTTGACTGGACCCAGACCTTGAAAACACTCGTCGCATCAGCTATTAGCACTAAAGCAAATGCGCTAGATCTAGTGCTCTCCACCAACAATGACACTGTAGGAGGGGTAGGCAAATGCAAATTTGGGTACCTAAGAAACAATTGGTAATGGTAGAACTACAGTCCCACGAGGGTGATGCATTTTTCCGCGCCTAGTACTCATGTCTGCCGACTGCTGTGAAACTGTCGTGAAGGAACATGCAGGGCGACCATAAAGGATAACTTTTTGAGCCTAACTAAAATCCCTATACCGGTACTGCTATCCTGACATTGGTTTGTCAAGGATGACTAGGTGACGCCAATCGATGAACGTGTTAATTTGCTCGAGTCGCTCCCGACTACGAGTGTCGAAGATATTGTTGCCACTTTTGCCAAATGCAGCGGTACGTGCGCTGAAAATGGCGGGTGCGAAGGTGGTAAATGCATTTGTTGCACTGGATGGAGCAGCCCTCAGTGCGAAATCTGAGATACTGGTGTGTGTAACGACATGTGATCGTGCTTGAGAAACACGATGCGAACCGAATATATTGCATTGGTACAGAATGTCATGAAGTGGATTGCGGCGATGGATCCAACGCGGGTTGTTTCAACGGCGAGTGCACGTGCCTCTACAATTGCGTCGGCAACTCGTGCGAGGTCTGCGCTGCTAACGATTCGGTTTTGCTGACCTTCCAACGGAGCCACAATTCTGTGTGACGCGTGTGATGCACAGACCCACAACGATTTCTCATCTGCTGTAGTGATGTCAACGGCCACAGCAGGATCTGCAGTGTTTGCTGCAGTCGCATTCATTTTCACGTATTTGCATTAATCCACTTTGCTGCTAGGTACACCTAGCCTCAAGGTCGGGCACGCATAACTTTCTCTCATCACTTTTGACATGCAAGTCGAGATATCATCTTCTACTATTGTATTGAAACATAACTAACTCCTCAAGTGTTCCTTCATGCTGGTCATTTCTCGACCCGCTTACCCTGCCCAAAGTTATCGTGGAATTATGCATCGTTGGCATACTACGAGGTACATGTAGTAATACTTTCCAGTCATTCCCATCCAGGACGAGTAGTGCAAATAGTTTATCGGGGTGCTGCATGGTACTTAGCAAATGCCCTAAACAAAGCAACAGCCCACAGACGAGAGTCGTCCATCTCTTCCGCAATAACACTAAGAGTTGGGTTTCACATTACTACCTCGAAACAGTCACAGAAATATGTAACCCTCGGTACTCGTAATTTCCAATACTCTGCCATCTATCAGTTTTAAACTGCATCCATAATCAAATAGAGTATCCTAAATGTTGTCGATGGAGACACCATCCAATACATCTTTTGCAAAGTCCTCATCTCTTTTAAAATTCTTTAGCCTTCCAAGCACGGTCAAATGCTGTAATTTGGTACACAAAACCATTTTTAGGATCTCCAAGATGGAGTTTGTCAGTCAAACGTTCTAAAGCTCATTTTCTCCAGTATGGCACTAAAGAGATTGTCTGGTCGCATCAACCTAATTAATGAGGTGTGCTGAGTTCATCTTGCTCCACCCGTCAACAAAGAACTAACAGTTTGTTTATCCAAATCACATTTAGAATTGATATCAACTTGATATTCGCAACATACCTATATCTAGATTTTGCGCTAGTAAAACAAACATGTACTTCAGTAACTGGTTCGCTACGTATCATCACTCCGAAAACATATAACTTGAATTATTTTACGTTTGCCAAGTAGCAGCCGATCAAGGCTATTATTCAACTTTTACCGGACAGAAGTCCCTGTCATAACTAGCGGGCTTTGATTGTAATCTCAGAAGTGTCTTGCATTTATCCAGGACACACAGCGTCCTTGCCGAACGGATCCGTAAATACGGCAATCGCTTCAACAGTCTTAAATGTCCCCCAATCTTTGTCGGTCCATTGGATTTAGCCATGCAAGGCATGAATGAAAGCAAAAGTTTTCGCACTTTCACCGTAGACACCGCAATTTAGCACTATCTCAGCTGGGATCTCGACTTCTGTGCACGATATGACCCCATGCGTGTCTGGTTCAGATAATTAAAATGGCACGAAAAAACGGAAGGAAACCATAGGTACTTTGTGGTAAGATCCTCATGCGCACCATAACTAAAATGATTGAATCCATGTACAGCGAATTGTGTAGATGTACACGTCTTGAAGGAAACTGATTCATCACCGATGAATAATCGTTCATGATGTATTAATACAATATCAATGTACTCGAAACTTAGCTAGAATCGTGCTACTTCGACGTACAGCATGAATTGGTAGTCTTTGGAAAAATCACGAGCTGTTATATAACATAACTTGTGAAGTTGCTGGTCACGTAACCGAAGCGTTAGCAACAAGTGGCATTTTCCCATATCAGCGAATCGCTGAGCGATACACAGGATAATCTTGCGCTTTGCTGGAGGTTCTCGTGGAGAACTGCAAGGATATAAAACCTCGATATGCTCTGGCTATCAAACCACAGCCAATGGAATGCTGCACTGCAGTTGCTCCACTACGGCTGGTAGCAATCCGGACCGAATATATTCCGTTATTCTAGATGCTCCTTTCCTGTGCTTTCACTCTCGAAATTACCCCCCAATACAATTCGTCGGCAAAAACTCTAAGAGAGACTACAAGAACTAGTAATGCGTGTATGTGGCCTTCTGCTGGTAGCTGCAACCGTTTCCACTACCATTGGTGATGCTGCTGTTCATGATCCCAGTCTTCTGAAAACGATATCAACTGAAGACAAAAGCAGTCAAGCGTTCACGACACCAAGATTTCTGCGATCTCTATCCACTACTATGGAAAAGAGAAACGATGACAAAGACAACGAAGAGAGAGGACTAAATTTCAGCAAAGTTGTTCTTCTTGACGATGCCACCGACAAGAATATGTCCTACATGATCTCAATGTTCCAGAAGTGGGATACCATGAAAGCCGACGATATTGCACTGTCAGTGGCAAACAGCGGGATTACTCGTAAGGAGGCAGTAGCGATGGTGACAATGTACAATAAGTACAAAGAGAAAGGTGCTGCAGTTCTACTAGCCGAGCTAAAGGCTAGTGTATCAAAGTAACCAGATTACGGGATCAGAGCTACACTTTACCGTATTTGCCTGAAGTTTGCAGCAATGTATCCAAAAGCGAATCCATCAGCGGAATGGAAGTCAGCGAATTGCTACATAATAATTGGATGTCCGAAGTTTGGACCTCCGACAGAATGAGATTCATAGCTTAATTTTTAGTAGACACAACACTTTGTGTATGCGCTTCTTGAAATTAATATCTGTTTTTCATGTCCAGTAAGATATGATAATGTTCTGCGCTTCATTGTAATAAGTGATGTCAATTTGGGATTTTCAGCCACCACATTCTCATCACCAGTACAATTACCATGGTAGTGGACAACGTGTAAAAAACACTATCGATTGCATAACCGTAACCAATATTGCAGCAGCACCACACAACGCGTACTTCCACCTTGAAGTGCGGGACCACCAGAGCACGCAATTGGAGGAAGTCGGGTTACTCGACCCGCCCGAGGTGGGTTCCAAGTACACTTCGGGTACCCGTACCCACCCGAGAAACCCTGAAATTACCCGACGGGTACCCGTTATCCAATTTAAAAAAATGTGGGAAGGATAAGAAATGTATTCTCATCACGGTTTTATCCAAATCTTTCTGTTTGATGAGGTCGGTATTGGATCTGACGGTCAGAACGTCATCCAGCACAGAAGCATTGAGTGAGCTTTGAGCCTTGCACATCACTGTTCCAGCAGTAGAAAAAATACACTCAGATATTGTGCTGGCTGCAGGAATACACAATATAGATCTAGAGACATTAGCCAAACGTGGGTATTTTGGCTTACCCGTGTTGTGACCAACACTTCGCGTTTGTGTTAATGTCGTCGCGCAAAGTGAACAGAGGCTTTTCAGTTTGCTGTTGTAGACGAAGGATTTTAAATGGATCTTATTCCGATCAACACAAAAATGGTCAATGACCAAATCCGTTGACTATTTCAAAAATGTTGATCAAAGTTGGTCGCCTAAGAATACGAACTTTACCTCATGAACATCATGTACTACCAGGCAACCGAGTAAGCCGTGACGATATGTGCACACGAATATCTAAATTGCAGTTAATTGACGCTATTCCAAGAATATAGATTCAGGGAGATTCACTGGCTCAATGTTCCGGTGGCGTGGACGCTTCTTGGCACGACACTTCGCCATCTCATCGATTCAATCGACGTGACGTTGTAAGAGGGCTTGAAATCATGGCGACGAAAGCAGGTAGAGAGGGGTGGGGAGACGGCAACGCAGCGTTAATCTCACGATTGAACCGTTCTAGAGGGTTATTGGTGCGACTAACC
>NBNE01001556.1:0-11982 GCA_002215365.1 Phytophthora megakarya | reverse complement strand
GGCAGCTCTAGGTAAACTGCGCTAGAGCTCTAGGGCGAGCGGGTAGGAACGGTCGCCGACAAGGGCATAGGATGTCGTTAGCCACAGAAGTTAAGTGACAAACAATGTACCGCAATGAGAAAACGAAAACAAATGCAACAACCGGAAGGTGGTCCCCTCAAGGACGTTGAGATGACAGCTCCTAGGACGCGTCAACTTCGGAAAATGGACACTAAACTACCACTTGTTGAAGGAGAGATCAGTGGTGTGAAGATTAACAGCTTTGTGTTCCAGTTTGAGACGTACTTTTCGTTCAAAGGATACGACATTCAGTTGGACGATGTCGAACTCGGGCGTGAACTCGCTCAATGCGTGAAGAAGAGTGTCGCCACTTGGTACGAAACGTACATGACAAGTCCTGTGACCACCAAGACATGGACGGCCATGGAGATCTCACTCGAAAAGAACTTCAAGGAGCCAAACTGCCAGCAATAACTGAGGAACGAGCTGCTCAATTTCAAACAGCGTGGTTCCTATCAAGGATATGTAGCCAAGTTTCAAGAAAAACTTCGACTCGTCCCGATCGACCCTGTCTTTGCAAAGGGGATTTCCTGAATGGGTTAAACAGGAACAACTTGAGGCAGCAGATACTGCGGAAGAAACCAGAGACGCTAGAGGACGTCATTGCGGAGGGTTTTAGCGAGGTGGAGCTGGAAAGACTTAAAGAAAACAAGCCGGTTACCACGAATGATAAAGAGGCGCCTGGCAAAACTACGAAGGTCAAGGCTGGGAAAACCAGCAACAAATTCGCGAAACTTCCAGCTTTACTGGCAAGACGAAGTGTCCTCACTGTGACAAAGGTTATCACAGCGCCGACAATTGCTGGGTTAAATATTCTGAAAAACAGCCAAAAACTCGCAGATAACGGGAAAACGAAGCGAGTTAGCAACGACACTACTGACTACAACTCCAAGTACTACGGGCTGATTGACAAACTCGCGGCCAACGATGTTGACACTACCGATGAGCCTTTAAACGAGTAAACTCACCTGATGCCAGGCGATTAAGTGAGTCTAGTACCAAGCCTATTCAACGGAGCAAAGGCAAATACGAGGTCGAGACAGTGTGTATCAGCGTCAGCAAAAACACGAAGCAACAGTTCATACAGATGAAATGCGTGGTACTATTGTCGACAAAGGAAGTTGAGTCGAGTGGATTTGTTGATAGTGGAGCGTCGATCAATGTGGTTAGTCCATCCTTGATTCAAGCCAACTCGTTGGAAGACCAGGTGGAGACTCACGATTCAATGCTGGCCTTGACCATGGCCAAAACGGAAACGTGTCACGTCAAGAAGAGAACGATTACGTTGAGCTTACGGATAACTGGATTTAACGTGTACTCAGCAGAATTTCTGGTGCTGCCTGTACCAGACGAACGAGATGTTCTCCTTGGAATGCCGTGGTTGGCATGTGTAAATCCACGGATTGACTGGCAAATGGGTGATATTGGACCATCATTGGAGACTTTACGGCTCAAACTACGGGCACTACTTCGGCTCTTCCGTCAAAACGAATGAAGGAACATACCCGAGAGACAAAGGAGTCGTAATTCTCAGTGGAATTTGGAGAAACAAAGATTATCTCTGCAAATCAGTTCAGACGTCTTTTGAAGAAAGACAAACGGATTGAATACGTCTTTGCATTCCAGACTCGCCAATCCCAATCAACAATCTGTAAGAAGGCAACCTGTGTAGATGACACCCAGTGTATCCGTATCTGTGCAAGTATCCTGACTTGTTTCGTCATAAGCTACCAGCCGAGCTACCACCCGAGGAACATGGCGAGCACACGATGGACGTCAAGGCTGATCACCCCGTGTTCTGACACCAGTGGCGGCAGGAAGCTGGGCTAATGCCCTGGGTTCGCGAGATAAAGGCAGCTGGGCTAATTCGACGGTCAATGGCTCCTCACGGAGCCCCGACATTTTGTGTGAAAAAGCTGAATGGATGGAGGATTGTGCATGACTATCGACCAATGAACTTGAACACGATCAGAAGAACAATGTCCATGCCACGAAAGGATAAGACCTTGGAAGCGATGTAAGGCGGATAGTTTTTCTCGTGCATGGATTTACTCAGCGGGTACTACCAGTTTCGAATGAGAGAGAAGGATATTCCATATACTGCGTTTCAAAACCCCGATGGGTAATACGAGTATCTAGTGGTCCCGATGGAACTCTCTAATGCCGCTGCAACATTGAACGACGGAATCAGACGGATTCTTCAATATCTATCTGACATCTGCCAAAGCTACATTGATGATATCTACGTTATTCCTCGCAACCGCGACTTGCAAGAGCACCTCAATGCTCTGGATCGCGTGTTTTCTCGACTGTGCCAGCGTAAGTTCTTTGACCAGTTGAGCAAGTGTGTCTTTTGCTCGGAGTCAATTCCTTGTTTAGGGGGTATTGTGGGTCGTGAGGGAGTGAAAATACATCCCAGCAAGGTCGAAGTCATACAAGGTTGGCCCTTCCATCGGCCAGACACACCTGCAGTCCTTCCTGGGTAGAGCAGCTTACGTCCAGCGATTTGCTCTGGGTTTGCGAAAGATGCTGGCCCATTATTTGACACGCTCAAGAGGAAGGAGTACAGTCTGACGTGGACAACCACTTTGCGGCATCACTTTGAGCAGTTGAAGTGCCGCATTGGGCAGACACCCGTCTTAGCAATTGCCGATTTCACGAAGGACTTTTTCGTTCGTATGAACGCTTCGGATTTTGCAATGGGTGGAGTGTTGTTCCAGAAGGAAATAAGAAATGGTGAAGAAGTTGAGCGTCCGGTAGCATTTGCCGGTCGGAAATTCAAAGCTGCTGAAGTCAACTATTCTATCCGGGAGAATGTTGTTGGCGATTCCGTTTGCGCTTCGCACCTGACGTGTTTACCTGCTTGATCAACCATTTGTGGTGGAGACCGACCACAAGAGTTCGGAGACAGTCTTTAAGCAGAAAACGATTCCGCGACGAATTGCGAGATGATTCGATGAATTGGCGGAATATTGTTTTGAAATTCGGTACATCGAAGGGAACAGAAATGAAGTTGCGGATGGTATATCCCGCAGACCTGACTTTATGACAACCCACTCAGGGGAAGCGGTTACGCTGACAGCAATTGCGACCCGAAGTCATGTTCGCTCGAGAGTTGATGGCGCATTGTCGGCTACGGTAGCTGAAGCGATTAACCGGTATGAAGAAAACTGCACGACTGCAGTTCTTCTTCGACTGTTGTGTACCAAGACATCGCTATCAACAAGCAACAAAAAACCACTACAGCACCTCGTCACTTCGAACGGTACTCGTTACAAGAAGGAAGATTGTACTACCGGGGAGGCCACCACGAACGTTCCCGGCTTGTGTTGCCTCGAGTGAAAGAAGTACTTGATCGTGTCCTGGAGGAGTTTCACGACAGTCCCGGTGTATGGACATCCCGGGATTGATTGCACTGCACGTCTAGTTGAAGAGCACTATTACTGGTCACGGATGATCACAACATCACGAAGTGCGTGAAAGGCTGCGAAGTTTGCGTTCGTACCAAATCGCGCAATAAAAACCTCCCGGCTTTCTCAACAGTCATGTTGTCCTAAGGAAGCGATGGACTCACGTTGCGATGGATTTTATTGTTCAGCTACTGATTACGTCTAGTGGCTACGATATAGTCATGGTCGTGGTTGATCAACTCACGAAGAGGGCACATTTTGTGCCGGGGTAGGTGACGAACAAAGCCCAAGATGTTGTGATGCGTTACCGCCAAGACATCGTCAGACTGCATGGTCTCCCGAACGTCATTCTCTCCGATCGCGACTCGAAGTTCACATCTTTGTTTTGGAAGAAGCTCTGTGAGCTGCTCAAGGTAGAGCAGAAACTGACAACAGCATTTCGGCCTCAAGGTTATGGCGTTACTGAGCGTCTGAACCAGGTTTTGGAGAATTACCTGCGCGCATTTTCAAACGCAGATTCTGACGACTGGAACAAACATAATTCATTACCGAAGTTTGCATACAATGCCCGGTTCCAGGCAGCAATTCAGATGTCGCCTTTCGAGGCTGACTTTGAATATATTCCACGGATACCGGCAACGCTGAATCTGCCAAGCCAGCCTCCACAGACAACGAAACATTCTGAATTCATACTGCGGCAATTTGACTTGCTTGCAAAAGCGCGACGATGCATTACTGTTGCACAAGAGCGAATGGTAGAATAATTTAACAAAAATCGACGACAGCAAATCTTTCAAATGGGCGATGAAGTTCTACTCTCTGGCGAAAATCTCTCTGCAAAAGATGTGGGAACGACGAAGAAGCAATTTGGTGCACGTTAGGGGGAATTTTACGGTCGCTAAGTGTATTGGGCGAGGTTACTATCGTCTAACACTGCCGTCTGCTATGCGAACTCATCCAATTTTCCACACCAGTGTATTGAAGCCATACAGCGTAGCCGGAAGCCGCCGTACAAACCAGCGGATTTTCAAAGTTCGACTACACGATGGAGCCGAAAGAGAGCTTGTCTAAGATGTCATCATCCACAAGCTGTCACGCAAGCGAAACCTATACGAAGTTAAATAGTTCGGTCAGTCGAGAACGACTTGAGAACTAGGTAACAAACTCCGATCCGTCGAAGGGCTTATCCAGAGATACCACCAACGCACGTGGGGGGGGGCTTTGCTAGAAGGAGGGAATGTCACGATAACTACCGATGAAGCAGCCGACGGCCTGAAGCCATCGTTATGGGCTTGAGAAGCTCCAGGAGGGTACGAGGCGCGAGCAAGCCAAGTGTATAGGAGGCAGGACACTGCAGCCGTGCTCACCAGATTGGTGTCATGCTTTGGTCAGCTGTGACGACCATTTTTGTTTGCATGTTCAACAAGAGTAAGTTAGGAGAATCGATAACAACAAAATCAATCAGATCTCAATTTACCTAACCCAACTGATTGTCAACGTCGACGGCAACCTCGTGCCCGGGTATTTCAGTTACAATTTCCTCTGCTAAGTGCTACCATAATGCGACAGTGGGCCCATAGTCGATAATGGTATACTGCCATAGCCAGACTCGTACTATTATTTAAAAAAGCAAAGGATGACTGCTGCTTTATCACGATGCCAGACGTTCGCGTACAACAGAAATTAAACGAAGCTGAAAAATTCCACACAAACAACGCTTTTTCACTTTTAAAAGTGTTAATCGGATGGTCTGTCACTTTGCTGCGTGGTAATCTTAGATTTTGTATTGACGACTATGGCGTCAATCCCTTTTTGTCACCCCATCCATTATGGCCATACAATAGGTTTTTGCGTATCCCTCCAGTGAGGTGCATCATTGTGCTCTGGTTCTAACGCTTTTAAATACTTCGTAGTATACGATACTGGCGTATCGTATACTATAGCATGCAAACGACCAAGAAATATATAGACGCTTTGGAGTACTTGTGCTTCGAAGAAGTGGATTCATCTTGACCAACCAACTTGGACAACAAAATGAGTTCCACTTTCCCCGGAAATAGAGATATTAGTGGGAAAAATTAATTCCATCTATGTAGTTAATCACATGACTACATCGACAGTTGCTGCTTCCTTGAATGCGTCTACTTCAGCGGGTTTGTCTTGAGGTACTCCTTGTAGCCCTTCCACTTCTGGTATTCATCCCTCGCGAGAAGCTTTGCAGACCCCTTTCCGTATCGATATTTGAGGGCGGCAATGCCTAGGTCCTTCTTGATGGCAGCAGAGGTTTCTCCATTTTTGTGCCACATTTTATAGTAGCTTTCGAACCCCCTCTCTCCATCATCCCCATCAGCTTCTACGTCACCACCACTTCGTAAAAGACGGTTGATATCCGGGGTTGTCTCCGTGGATTGAACAGGGTCCGTCGAAGCCGCTCCAGCGATATTGATTTGGCCACGACGGTTGGTAGTCGACACAGCATGGGAGCTTACAGAAAGCATGGCGACAACGGCGGCAATCGCGTAAAACGAGCGCATTTTGTAGTTTGGACACTAGTTGAGATTCTTGCGCACCATGGAGTGGGTTTCTATCTGCCGAGACGAATGAAAAATGAAAGCGATGTTGTTGGTGTTGGTATCATTGTTCGTGTATTGGGACACGAACCACGACCGACCACCGTCAAACACTTATCGTCTACCTTGACAAACTCAAAGCTCTTGAGGTCCCAGCGAACTTTTATCCTTGGATTCCCGTACTTGTGCTTGGCACGCAGATTATTCTATGATTACTTGTTCACATTCCCTGAACCTACAATATGCGGTCCATAATGCGACACAACACGTAATAGGTGTAGAGCCGTGTGTGCCAAATAATCTGGCGCCGTGAAAAACTTGAATGCTATGTATGGTCTCACTGGCGGTAGAGTAGCCTTTCAGATAATTTAAGTACTGTAGTGCAGTTTGAATAATCCTGCTTTTGGAATTTGAAACGGAAATTTATACTCGACATGCCTCATCTTGCAAGGTATGATAGTAGGGTTTTGCAATATGCCATTATCTATTTATTTTGCAGGCCGCTACGCCTACATAATAATAATGGCATTATTCTCTAAGCTCCCTACGCATACTCTGCCTAACAGCTCTAACACTAAACGCATACCACCAGTCCTTGTTGTAGGACAGAAACATCAGCACTTCCAGGGTGTTGGGGTCCATGGCCTTCCTCAGGTCGGTGAGGATCAGTTTCGCTTGGCTGAAAAACCGCTCGCACTCATTTGACGTTGGTGGTACCCAGTCTAGGGGCATATATTGTGGCGGAGTGCGGGCCACGAGGGTCCTCTTGAAGGCTGAAGCCAGAAAAAAATTGGAAACGTGCTGCTCCACCACCGTTTCGTCGCCGCCGCGTTTGAGCGTGACGCACGCTACTTGCTCGCGTGCATTCAGCCGTCCACCGCTAATGATCTTCACGATACCGCTCTCTAAAGCGGGGTTGTTGATGACGGAGGCGTCACTAGCCAGCCGGGTCTTCATGCTGGGGTATTTGCACAGCACTGCATCAAACACACGCCGAGCGCCGACGAGGGTTAGGGTAGAGTCTTGGAGTGCTTTACTCACCTCGTTCAGCTCGTGCAGCGACTTCAGTAGGGTGCGTGCTGCCTCAGTTTCTTCTGGTGTTAGTAGAAAACCCGCGATACGGTGCTTAGCTACAGTACCATGGTCCAAAGTGAGAACTATCAAATTGATAGTACCACATGTTCCGGTTTCTTGTGGTATATTATGGAAAGCAACGAGATGTTAAATCCTGGTGTAATCGCGGAAAATTAGATCAATAACTTACCTACGTGAACTCTAACGAAGTACAACAACATGTATACTGCTCGTTCTGTAAAATAAATCGTACAATATTACGGTAGACTGCAAGAAGAAAAAGTGGGATTTGGGTGCTGTGAATCACACCACCTGTGATCCTGTCGCGAATTCAAGTAACTCTTCTAAGTAATCTACACAACTGTAACTACATGTAGGTACCTGTGGGACGCAATTCAATTGGAAGGCCTCATTCTGCAATTTGTGTTCGTAAGGTGTATTAGTGTCACTTAGTCTAAAACTAACGACTCTCAATAGCCATTGCGCCGTGGCGCCCGCGACGCGGCCTTCCACGTCACTTCCTCTGTACTGACCGGCCCAGCCGGCAGTACATTGGCTAGCAGCGATCCCCCCTGATGCTGCCTCTGCGGAGTTGTCAGCCCTTCCACATACAGAAACACCGGAGCGTCCCCTACGCGAAGGATGCTGGTCCATGGCGCATGTCCACGTTGACAGCGAAGCGCTTTACCGCGGGCGTCATACCGCGAGCGTAAAGGTTGCTGAGCAGGGCTCAGCTGAGGGCGTTGTGCGTGAACAACGTCATAGATCAGGACGGCGAAGACGTGTCGTCCTGGTGTGCCATGAAGGCACCGACTGGAGCTTGTACCGCAGGCGTCACTTGAGAGCTGTAGGGGGACGTGGGCAGAGCCACACACCATGCGCGCTTGATCCTTCAGGCCCGCCGCCGCGCCGCAGACTCGGTTTGGCCCCACTACAATGTTCTCAGACAATACACGAAAATTTCTTTCCTGTTCAGACTATCACAAAAAATTGTGACACATTTTTTATTTTGATTCACCATCATATTTATGCACATTATTTTTATGCACGGTGCACAGTTTTCACAGCATAAATTCCTATCATGACCGAAATGCATTTGACCGTCGTCTTTGGCAGACAGTCGACGTCCATTACCATCTCATCGAGTACCCAAACCTGTATCGCACCTCCAGTCGATTATCTACGAGAAATTCCTACTGGAGCTAAAGTTTCAGTGTCTGGTTCTTCATGGTAGAGATGTAAAAAGCTTTTCAGACCTCACGGAAGGCTGCAAGTTGTTATTGCTGCGTAATCTAGCTTACCACGAGCAAAACTTGCAGCACGTACTATTGACAGCAAGCGTTCGAATGGCCGTACGAGACGCGTAAAGCCCACCACGCCTTGATCCTCTATGACGGCATCACGGGCCGTGATTCACGGCCTTTGATATGATTGAATTTTTAGTTGAATTAGTTATAGGTTTTATTTATATTTGGTGCATTTGGTTTCGTTTCAACAATGCTGCAATGAGATAGTGTGGACGCGGCTTTGGTTCAAGTGCAGAAGAAGTTTCGGCATACGAAGACGAATATTGGACACACTAGAGAGTTTAACCCTTTCGTGGACAAGTGTTTACCTATAGTATACCAAAGCCCATATATTTGAAATCAAAGAGGCATTTACCCTCGTTTGAGGTGTAGCCATGTGTCCTCTCAGCGGTGCCACGTCGTCAATGGAACGGATGTACCGGAAACCGGATCTATTACTGTACTGTAGATCCGATCTACAAGTTGTAGACTACATCATCGTGTGAAGTACACCATCATAAATAACAATCTCGCAGGGACAGCAACAGATTGTTCCTGCATTGCTGCCGTATCTGCGAGATTGGCTTTTAAAAACGAAGTGGCTTCACTCATTACAGTACATGTAGAACACTGGCATTCAGTGTACATGTTCCGTACACTGTAGAGGGTCCTGTAAAAATTATAGGTAACAGCGTGTTTGGAGGAACCGCTAAACGGTGGTTTTCTGACGCAAGAGTGGTTTCCCAGGTCTGAACTAGAAGCACCAGAGCATCAGCTGTCAGCTCTCCTGACAGAGTTAGCAGCACTCTACAAACTTGCCGTTGGCCGCACACGACTTCTGAACTGCACGACTTCTGAACTACAGGCTCATTCTACACGGTCACGCCGACAGACTATCTTCTCTTGTTTCCGGAAGCCTTCCAGGCCAAGTCACCGTGGAAACCCGATGGAGCAGTCTATGCTCGACTGGTAGACACCACTCCAACACATGCCATTGTGGAAGCAGTGCGAACTTCTTCGCAGCGCGGACATGATGACGGCGCGTGCCCCAGCACCCGCCGGGGCACACGTTCAGAAGCCACGTCAGGCATCGGCGACCGTATTTGGACTGCTGTCATAGCAAACTTTCGAGGAAAGTGCACATACGGCCAAGTTATTGGATATCGCGGGAAAACTCTGAAAATTCGGGGACCTACCGGCGAAGTCACATTGCCATCCAATAAGGCTGATGCAATCGCACCAATCATATGTCTACTGCTGCAAGCCTCGCAACTCAAACCAAACCCGACGTCGCCCAACCCTCGACAGATATCAAGGCACAATACTGGACAGGCTGCTCGATCCCTCGTCTCCCACCAGTAATCGCAACATTAACGAACTTCTCGATGGCATTCTCTCACCAGATCATCGCCCGCGAGCCACAGACACATTTGAATGGGTCGACCCATCAGATGGATCATCGCGGCGGTTTCGACTGCAACATGCTATTGACTACGCCTACTTTGTCGATGGAGACCGCCAGATTCCACATTATATCGAGCTTGGTACAGCGTTTTGCGATGAACCCTCTCCAACCGAGCCAGCGTCACAAAGTCACTTGAACCTGGAGCCGCTGAGACCAACGAATCCTGGAGCACCTGAGCCATCTCTAACAATTCATGCTCAACAATCCACCCACACGCAGCACCGGTCCCGACAGGGAGAACCTAACACCTCCCTTGACGAACTGCTTGCCGCCATGGCTCGGGAGGAACCGGCACCAATCGTCCCCGCAATTGCGGAGACAGCACCTGAGCACCGTCATTAGCAATTGCAATCAGAACTGGTGGTGGTTTTGGCTCAGAAACCACATTTACTGACCTTTTATATATCGCAATGTGAAGGAACCAAGCGGAAGCCCCCAGCCACAGCGGAACCATCCGATGAGCCTCGGACCTATCGACCCGTTCCTCCGGCACCATCCGATATATTGAGCAACGCCCATGGCCAAGGGGACAACAGCCAACCAAAGACAAACTTTCGACCAAGCCTTTCGAAACGCGTCGTGCACGATGCCATCGTGGCCGAAGCATTTCTAGGTAAAATCCCGTCACAATTTATTGAGCTAACAATTTCTTCCCACGCCACGTCCTTTAAGCCACACCCAGCCGTCTTGATGTGCTTGTATGATTTTCGGTTTGGTGTTCGGGGGCTTTCCGTGGGGCACCTAGAGCGCTTCGACTTTGCGGCTCGCCGGTGTTGGCGCCGTGAAACAACGGTGAATATGAACAATTTCTCAACGAGCGTGATCCTCCCAAAACCTCGCCAGTTGGCGTCAATGGTGGAGTTGCAGGACAGTCTATCGCTGCTGACTGCATTTGCAAACACGTTTTACAATCAAGTCACTAGAAGTTTCCTCTTAGCACCTGGTAGTTCGCGGTTGCCATTCAGGCTCAAGGATCGTGGTCGGCGGCGATTGTGGATACACTCGTCTGCTGGTTCGACGATGTGCTCGAAGATTATCGCCGAAGGGTGGAGGACTTCGTCAGTACCGGAGTAGATTCACGTCATGTCGCGCAGCTAAGATTTTCGAAGTCAGACCCGGAATACTTAGGCATCCTCAACGTGATATCCAACGAACGATATGAAGCACTTCAATCTGCACACGAAGTTACACGTTCATACAGCAAGAGACCTCGCACTGAAGATCCGAGTCAAAACCGTCACCAACAACAGCATCAAAGTGACCAGGGTAACCAGAAACGACGGCGGCTTCTTCCTGATGACGTGTTTCGCGCATTACCCCGGCAAGAAACTCGTTCGGTATGCCTTCGCTTCCTGTCCCAACAAGGCTGTCCATCGAAATGTCAAGACCGCTGCATTATTGACAGCCTTGCTCATTTTCAACCGACCGAGCTCGCGGAGTGTGTGAAAACCCATATTATCCAGAAATATGGCGGACTCAAAACCACTTTATCATCAACGCAAAACTGACTAGGTTGTCCCCCAATCTCGTTTGCCGTGTCTGTCGCGCTGACCAAATCTATACAAGCGTTGTTAGAGATGCAGCTGCGAGATCATGAGCGTTGCCGTCACAATGCATTATTTCAAACCTTCAAGAGACACAAAATTGAGCCACCTCGCTCCGTTGCAGCATGTATGTCCGGTGATACCGTCCCCGTCTACCCACTGGACCACGAAATGAAGAGAGCATTGTCAGAACTGGTGCAGGTCTCTGGCATGAGCCTTCTCGAGTTGGTGCAGCTGTGGAGGAACCAGTCTGCTCACGATGAGCGCCCCAACAAGGCTTTAAATACAGGCTGGACCTCAGCATTGTTGCGCGACTTCCAATTCCACGATCTCGTAGTCAACATAATTTCTACTGGCGTTCAGCATGAATTTCCCATTCACATCGGCAGTTCGGATGTACCTAAAAACCACAAATCAGCCCGTCAAGCTCTCAACGCGTTAAGGCGCAGTGTTCGTCAAGGCCAAGATGATGGCACGTACCTGGTAGTGGACTTAGATGTCGCTCGTCAGTGGAACATCCTGCGTTTTAGTCCGTTTGGGTGTGTGCCGAAGAAAGACGTCGACCCCCGAGTC
>NBNE01001555.1:0-12002 GCA_002215365.1 Phytophthora megakarya | reverse complement strand
ACAATCTCCCTGACTTAGACTCGAGCGTCCCCGCCGAGATTGCGGGTGCTGGCCATCCATCTCGAACGTAGGGTCATCGGTTGCCTTCGTACGTATCTCGTGCCGTAGTCGCACAACTAGCTGCTCCGCTTCACGTAACCCTACCGCCATTGCTGTGGGCGCGCGCTTTCGACGCTTCACCTTTCTTCTGATCACCACAGTGTCGTCGGTTATGAGCTCAGGTAGCTCGTCATCGTTATTCTGAAGACGACGAAGACTTTCGGCTTCGCGACCCTGTCACGTTTTCGCATCCTTTCGGACGCTTTTCAGAGCTAGTTCCAACACCGCACCAGGAGCCACTTCCTCCAAATATCCTTCGGGATGACCTTGGCGCCAAGCGTGTGTCAGTACACCAACCACGATGATAACACCACTCGCATATACTCCATACGACGTCCACTGAAACAAGTAGTTAAGCATATTGAGAACACCTAGCATAGCGACCACACCCAAGCCGCCACAGCATAGATATTCGAGTACATCGTAAAGAGCCATGGGCCCATACACAGACGCTGAAAGAAGAAGCATCCAGAACCACCAGACGGCTAACATAGCCGAGTATACACGCTTACACGTTAAGTCAGTAGCCTCCCACCATGCACGACAGTAGTTCGCCACAGAGTGAAATGTGTCAGATATCAAGTCAGGCAAATACTCGTATAGCGTTTCTCGCCATGCGTTCCACCACGCACAGTGCATACGCCCATATCGGCCATACTTGTTTTCTTCAGCGGTCAGCACCAGGCTGGGCACCGAAATCGCAGCGCCACCCAAAGCACCCGCGTACCTCTAGCCACGTAGTTGCTGAACGGTAGGGTCTTGTACCACAAGTTGATACTTGTGCGCGAAGTCGGCCCACATGCCAAACGTTGAGACGAATAACTCTCCATGCTTCACGACCGAAATTCCACAAAACATCGCGATACGGAGTCGTGAGCGTCCAGCCCCCAATCACACACAACGTCGTGAACACATGCATCGGCCACAGCACGGGGTCGAAATATTGGTCCAAGCCAAAACCCCAAAAGTATTCCATAGTAAGCGTAGCTGTGGTTGTCGCTTTCAGAACTGAGAGATTTGGCCGTACTATCCGAACTTCATGGAACTTGCTAGTGAGTATCAAAAGCAGCGCTGTCAGAGACTCGCAATTTGTCTCTTCCTAGTGAGTACAAATTACTTCCACTTTCCGGTTGTCTTCAACCAACCGTTAGACGCAGCCGTCGAACTTCAACATCACAGTTGAAATGCCAAACACATTTGCCATCACATCATGAAGAAAGGGGTAGCCCACGTCCACAAATCACGGTTCGTCAGAACCGTTAGACCCATCAATCCGAGTCCTGTCGCTTCAATCCAACTATTGTATCTTGCTTTTGCAGCTCATTCGGCAATTGGACCTGTGGAACAACAGCCACTCAGCCCCCACTATCATTCTCGCCCTATGGCCGACGACTCTCCGCCACCACCGCCTTCGGGTGATGACCTCGTGGGTCGCATTCAAGAACTGCTCAAGGTGAAGGAGGCTTACACCTCCAACGCGCTTCCTCCAGCTGCCACCAAGACTGCTGTGATCAAGTTTTGGCGAAAGATGCGGTCGGTGTTGGCAGTGAATCCTTCGTCGGCGGGCTTACAGCACTTGGATGAGATAGCATCGGCACTCTTGGAGAACGACCACGACGCCGCAGCAGATTTCTTCGACAGCCTTATTGTGCTAGTGCCAGACTCGGCACGTCAGCGTTCGGGAGGAGTCCCACCTGATCATGAAGTGTTCACGGAAAATTTGAAGCGTTCTCGTTCGACGACTCCACCTCCGACAGGCGCCGTGTTGGTCCCCAAAAAGGGATCACACGTGAAGAAATTGAAGCTCGATTTTGGAGTCACAGCCGATGCCAAGTCCTCCAAGCCGGTTGAGCGCGCTGAGAAGCTCCCGGTGGAGAAGAACACAGCGAAGACGACCTGATCTTTGGCCAAGGCTGCCGGGAAAAGGAAGAAGTCACCACCTTCGTCTAAGTTGCTCAAGCCAGTAGAAGCGATGGAGGCCGATGACGATGATGCGGGTGACACGGAGACTACCGCGGAACTGGGGGAACTGATGGCGGACCCAGAATTGACTGAGGAGCTGGAGCAGCTGGAGGCCGATTTGGCCGAGTTCGTCGACTTCCCGGTGTCAGAGGCAGCGGTCCTAGCCGTCAAGCGCGCGGTGGTGAAGTTGTACAAGGAGGCCAAAGGAAATGGTCAAGTGCTCGCGCTCAAAGCTTATCCCTGGCGCGGCCAGTACTTGTTCTACGACCCGTCCGAGTCCCCAGACGTATGCCTGGTACACTGGCGCTGGTGGATGAACGGTCGCCTTGCTTTCTTCTTGTGGGGTTTGAACGTTCCGTTGGAGGGTCGGGTTGCTCAAGCGGCTCGTCGTCGTAAGAAGTCGGACGCCATCGCCGGACGCATCGAGTTTGTGAGCTTCATGATCGAGACTTGGGGTTGGTACGGGACGCTGCATCGCGTCGAGAGGAGTGGCCATCGCCTCCTTTTCTGGTGGGGAGGCCAGCCCGGCCGAAATCAACCTTCTTCCGAGTACAAGGGTCCGAAGATAATGGATATGGGCGTATTATTGAAGAACGATGATGTCGCTTTCTTACAGCGTCTTCGGGATGCGCGAAAACCCGGTCGACTTGATCGCGAAGGATTTCGTGATCTTCCGTCCCTTCTCGCGCTAACTGGAGCGATTGACCCCGACGACAAAGGAGAACGGAGCCCAGAACTTCGGTTGAGTGACAGAGCGTTGGCGCGAGTGCTCTTGGATGTAACGAGCACACTTCAGGTCCCTGAACATTGGTCTGGAAACATTACCGAGGGATTATGGCTCGCGCTAACGAAGAGCGAGCGAATTCGTGACCTCCGCATTGTCATTGAGAAGGAGTTGGCCGCAGGCACCTACGTGCTGCCGACTGTGGAGCAGTATGACCCAGCCGAGTCAGAAGTGGAAGACGTCAATCCGTTCAAGAACCGAGATGGATTGCACACGGCTCTTCCTCCCAAGAACAAGGTAGCGCCATGGAGCTACAAGTAAGGCGACGCCATCAACTTAAGTGAGGACGACGACCAAGAATAAGGGGAGGTAGACGAAACTCCTTCCAGCACGAGCGTTTCCACACACTCTGGACGAGCTCACTCGTTTATACGTCCAATTCGTGCCAAAGGCACCAAGTCCAAGTCGAAGTAACTCAGCATCTAGCCACAGCAGCTAGTGCACGTAGCGTAACATTTCAATTCCACCGTTGTTGTTCTTTCGTCTTCGGTCTTTAATTTATTCATACTGAGGGTGTAAACGATCATTTCACACCATTATCCATAGAGAAACACGATCCACATACCGTGTGCATCAAAATGCAAAAAGTAAATTCCAAACAAGGCTCACGTGTAATACCGCCACAGACAGTATACGCGAGCTCACCAGTCATCACTACGATCATACGTAGTCACAGGTGACCGTCCTCCGAACCGCCTCAAAGAGCAGTTCGTCCTCATCGACCGCAGCGTTGGCATCTACCAACCTTTCACTGCGCCGAAGTTCCGGGCAGTCATTAGCCCTGCGTTCCTCATTATTGAACAAATCGAGGAGCGTTTTGTAGTCAGGCAACAGTGTTGACGTCCGTCGCCAGCACACTTCGTAGGAAGCAGTCAATACCAGAAACTGTTCCTCGCCATTGACCTTCCGTTTCGCCAATATGTCCACAATAGCGTTACTTACTCCGGAGAACAATGTTTCTTCGTCACCAACAGTGATTCTCTCAACAAAACTAGTCGCAGGTAAATCATCTACGGCTAGAGGACCATCGTCATCGACGCCCACTTGGTGGGCAACTCCGTCAGGAACTTCTTGGAGAAAAGGTCGGCTCATCCGTCCTTGATACCTTTTAATATGGTTGACGTTTACAGTAACAACACGGTCGGGATGACTGGGAATAGCCACTCGATACGCATTTTCTCCAACCATTCCAACCACACGGTACGGACCGTGCCAACTAAAGGCTAACTTCTTCGTCTTACGTTCTCCACGGCGAGCTCTAAAATATTGATATACCCACACAGCGTCGCCTTCAGCGAACGCGACAGATACTTGATCCTCGAGACGTCGAGCGTGTCGACTTTGCGCTTTGAGTAGTTGACGCTCAACCATACGTCTAGAATCACGCATCGATAAAAAAACTTCCGTCGATACGCAGCAACCTCATTACTTTTCCGATCACTGCTTGTGTTCAGGAACGCTAAGTCTAGAGGTAGGATAGGATCTCTACCATAAAGACTGAAGAAGGGTGAATCGCCTAAAGCTTCGTGATATGAGGTACGGTACGCGAACCGTACACGAGGGAGATACAAATCCCAATCTTCCTGGGTTTCGCCAACAAACATTCGTAACATTCCGAGAAGCGTACCGTAGAACCTTTCAACGAGGCCCTGAGTTTGTGGATGATAGGCGGTTCCAAATAGCTTTTTGATTCCAAGCGTTTGATAAAACGATTGAGCCAAGTTAGAAATGAAATTAGGCCCTCGATCACTAAGGAGCCTTTCGGGCACACCGTGTCTTGAAACCACTTCGTCCACCATCAAAATTCACAAAGGTCACAGTGTCGAGTTTCTTAACGGGGAACGCCTCGACCCATCGTGTGAAATAGTCGCCAAACGCCAAAATATACTTGTTATCGCGAGGTGTCGTCACTAGAGGACCGATAGCGTCCACCACGACCAGGGAAAAGGCCCAGACAAATCATACACCGGCATTCGCTGCATAAGACCGTTCCTCCAAGGACGGTATCCTTTTCCACTGCCACACACCAAACATGCACGCACGTATTCAATTACATCACGCTTCCATCCCTGCCAGTAAGCGTGCTTCCGAACTTTATCAATAGTTTTCGTCGTGCCCGAGTGTGATGAGAACAGGTACGCATGACAATAGTGTAGAACGGTCTCGATAAAAGGCAATGGTATCACAGGTACCAGCGTAGTTCGAGCCGGACCCGCACGTGCTTTCAAATGCACCTTTCTCATTAAGATATCGTTTTTCACGTCGTAGTGAGGAGCCATTTGCAGCACGCGTACTCGAAGTTGAGCATCAAGAGCGAGGGCACCATCTCTCAGGAAGGCAATTAAGGCGGGGTGCGTTTCTGTTCTTCGACAAACCGTAACATGTCGAGACCAAATTCGTCGACAGGAGAGGACACTAGAGGCTCCACTACCTCTTCACTTACTCGTACGCTAGGTGCGGCGGGATGACGCAAAGCACCGTGTTCACTAAGGGGGACCGAGTCGGGTAAGTCCACCACCGACTGGTGCTCCCTGACTTCGAGTAGACCAGGGGCCGGTATCATTCCACTATTGCCGTCAACCAGGGTACCGCTCTCCCTGACTTGGACGGAGTTACCGTCGTCCAAGTCGGCCTCGTTCATCAGGTCCCTCATCAAAAGCGAAGGCTCCCTGACTTGAACTTGACCGTCGTCGCCAGGGTTCAAGTCATTAGTTAAGACGTGGTCTACTTCGTCAGGGTCAGAATCGTGGAGCAGGTCTGCCATAGTCAGTGAGGCGATAGTAGAAGAGTGTAGTCTAGACAAACCGTCCACGTGGCCCATTAGAGTACCAGCCTTATGAAACACTTTGAAGCGTAGTTGGGAAAGTTCCATGGCCCAACGGGCTAACTTTGCATTACTAGTCCGGTTGTTCTCGTTGAACACCCACGTGAGCGCTTTGTGGTCCGTGTACAAATCGAACTCCTGTCTGTCCAAATAGCACCGGAACTTTCGCGTTGCCCACACGATGCCCCAACACTCGATCTCCGAAGTGCCGTCCACCTTACGAATCCAATTCTTCTCGGACCCGACTAGTAACTTACTAGCATATGCTACGACTCGGTCTCGGCCGCCCACGGTCTGCATCAGGCAGGCCCCCACGGCCAACTTCGACGAGTCCACGTATAGTTTGAATCGCTTAGAGAAATCAGGGTAAATCAGGATGGGAGGTTCTATCAGTCGACGCTTCAGCTGTAGGAACGCGGGCTCCCAGTCATCAGACCACACAAACGCGGCTCCTTTGAGCTGCTTTAGACGCTCAATTGGTGCCGAAATACCAGCGTATCCAGGTATGTAGCGGCGGAAGTAACTAGTCAAACCTAAAAAGGCTCGAACAGTGTGCAAATCGTGCGGCCGCTTCACATTGATAACCGCTTTCACTTTTTCGGGGTTAGGGAGAATCCCTGACGGGGTGACAATGTGACCCAGGAACGCTACCTGGTCACGACCCCACTTGCACTTCTTCATTTTCAACTTAAAGCCGGCCATCCTGAAGCGTTCCAACACTTGCTTTAGTCGAATCAGGTGAGTGGGAAAATCGTGACTGAAGACGACACAGTCGTCCAAATACACTAGGCACGTTCGCCACTTCAGGTCAACCAAGACATTTTCCATAAGGCTCTCAAAAGCAGGCACCGCGTTGCAGAGCCCAAAAGGCATGACTAGCCACTCGTATAGCCCATATTTATACGTAAAAGCCGTCTTTTCGACACTGTTCTTTGCCATCTGCACGTTCCAATACCCGGATGTCATGTCCATTGTCGAAAACAGTTTAGCGTTCCCAAGTACGTCGAGAATAGCGTCAATAAGAGGCATGGGGTAACAGTCTTTCACGGTTATCGCATTCAACCGACGGTAGTCGATGCAGAACCGTATTCCACAATCGGGTTTACGGATCATCAGTACGGGACTAGCCCAGGGACTCGTAGAGGGGCGTATGTGTCCGAGACTCAGATACTGTTGGAGTTCAGCCTCCATGACATCGCCTTCGGCCTTAGAAACTCGATACGGTCTCTGTTTGGTTGGCGGACTGGATCCAGTGTCAATTGAGAACTCCAACAAATCAGTGCGTCCTGGAGTCATCGAGGTCTCCACGAACATATCACGGAACAGTTCCAATACCTCTTTCAGCAGACGCTGCTGTTTCTTGCTCAATTTAGACCCCTCAAAGTTGACTTCCAGCTCCTCCTTCGACACCTTCTACAACTCGGGCATTGGGGGGAGCAGTCGTTTGTGGTAGCGCTCAGCACGCTATCAACCCAATCGGAAGCAGGACATCCCTTATTCGTCGGATGAGAGTCGGCGTCACTTGGCACCTCAGTTCCCTTCTCAAATCCAAAAGCCGAATCAGGTACCAGAGAGGCTACGGCCACAGTCGTACCCTTCTTTAGGAGCACGTCTTCCGTAGACGCAGTACAAACTTCAACGAGAAGTCTCCCACTCTGAACTGTACAAAGGGTTCTTGTTACCAAGACAGTAGCATCTAGTTCAGGAGACTCTTCCACTAACACTGTAGCGCCTTCGGGTAAGTTCCCGATCACGTCGGTGACTACAATGGCTTGACCACCAGGCCGCAGTCGCACCATCAGACTAATCCTCGATAAATGTGATTCCTCCACACGAGGAGATCCCAACTTGAATACTTCATTGGTTGTCTTCAACGTCAGCGTGTTATCATCCAAGTCAATGACGGCTCTAAAGGCCTTCAGGGTGTCCGTGCCAAGAATAGCATCCACATGCAGGCGGTGGACCACCACGAACGGTCTGTCCATCTCCAACGATCCCAGACGTAAAGGCAAGTCGATCACGCCTTTAGCACCAATCTTGTGACCCGTGATACCATTCAACGAGCTATCACAAGGTCGTAAGGGAGTATTAGCACGTCCAATACGCTTCAGAACCCGAACGTCGATCAAACTCGCAACTGCACCCGAGTCAATTAACACTTCGGCAGGGGTGCAGTCAATGTACCCGGCCGACACGGCTTCCACGCCGTTGACGGATCCGATGACCCGCTTACCGTCGCTGACCAAGTCATCGTTCGAGTCAGACTCCACGTCCGACTCAGGGACCTCGTACAACACAGGTCGTCGCTTTTGGCTCACATCACCGTACTCACGCACCGTGTACACGTACTGATATAGATCATCTTCAGTCTCATTAAAGAGCGACCGTTCAGGGAACGTTTCTGTGCGCTCCGCAAATAATGATGAACAATCGAACGCACACGCTTCTTGGACCGGCGTGGTCCTCGTCCGACCTTTTTCAGACGACACAGCTGACACTTCGATCCACGTACGAGCATCCTGGCCCGTATCGGTTCAGCAAGTACGTCATACCATCGTGAGACTACGTCGATTAACCGTGATACGAGGTAGTCACCAGTTACACCCCCAGAATCCATTAATTTCGTCCGGATACGGTCTTGCAGTTCAAGTCCCTCCTCCACGTAAGTCCCCACTTGGTGACATATACCACACTTCGGCTCAAAAGCTAAGGCGTCGTCCTTCACCAACGCATACACCACTTGACGTACCAGTGATCTGTATCGCGAGGGAAGCATATGGAGTCGAAGGTCTGCCACTTTCACTGAGAGCCACGCTTTTTCATGGTATTTCTCAGCGTCCTCCGACTTCACAGACACGTACGTTTCCAAGTCCACACCAAAATTCGCCCACAACGCGTTAACGTCAACTGCTTCGAGTGCGCATACTGGAACAGGTCGCACGGCTTGGAGGAGCTCATCAGTAACAGTGTCAATTCTGCCGCCAACATCGCGGTCATTGAAGACGACAGGGGACACAGGACCAGCCGGTACTACCTTTTCAGATCGATCCTTCTGGAAATCACGGTTGGCACGTATCGCCTCCTCCACGGCTGCGAGAGTCTTCTTGTACCAGGCCAACCAGTACTCGGGCGTAGACAATTCGCACGGAGACGCTTCACGATTCTCGGTTAACGTCTCAACAGGGATCTTTAGGAGCATACTCATTTCTCCGAGCGTCATCGTCTTTAAACGTTCAGTATTCTTCTTCATCTGACGCTTCAGCTTAACTTCGTCGAGCGGGTACAGCCGCTCTTCAAGTTCTTTGTAGTATTCTTCAGGTTCCTCTTCAGCTGCTATTGTCGATCCTTTCCACAACAAGTTCAACTCCACAGGAGTGAACAATCTCTTATGTGATGGTATATCCTCACCATCGACTTTACTCTGCTCGGGACCTCCTTGGCCAACTACATCGAACCGTTCATCGGGAGGACCTCGGACCGTGTTACCGTCACCCATACTGAACACACGTTCCGTTCTCACCATCACAACGTCTTCACTCAGCGTATCCAACGCTACAGCCGCTGGTTCTTTCCCGCCCACGTTACACATTCCTTCGCTAACAGGCAGAAGCTCTCGTCTGCTAGTGTCTTCCTGTCGAAGACCGTCGGCAGGAGCTGACGGCGTTTCATTAGTAGTGACTTCTTCTATGGTATGAGCGACAGACGGTATCAGCTGGTCCGCGGATTCTGTGTCGAGCGCCGACACACCACCCAGCACGATATCAACTTCACCAGTGCTCTTCGCCGCATAACTCACGACGATATTATCCTCAACAAGAGGCTTAGATCTGAATCCGGGACTAGTTTCCCGTTGCACGCTCACTCTTTCGTCGTTATCACTTCTGACTTCAGCATCATCAACACTGTCGACCTGTTCTCCAACTGGTTCAGCACCAACAGCAATAAGCTCCACATGGGAGTTCTCTTCAGAAGACGCAGCTATATCCTCAGCACACGTCGGGGTTGCAGACGCAACCGTGATCACCGTCGCATCAGCGACTTCAGCTGCCATATACTCGGTAGCGTTCACGTTCATATTGTCCTGGTAGTTGGTCGCAGCGGTCGCAGCGGACTCACTCGTGACACCACCGTCACGATCCACAACAAGGGAACAGTCTAAGCTAGTAGTAGCACTGAGCTGGGACATGCTCTCATTAGAGGAAACTACATTGCAGGTCGTCACGGAATCGACATCGTTCCCGACACTGTCCTCATTAGCATTCACCATCACTCCTTCACCACTACTCAAATTAGCCGCGCTCGTCACTCATTTATTACCGAACCAACCCAACCAGTCTCATAACCAATAGAAATTATCGCAGGGGCACTATCGACAGGCCCGGCGCTCACCATAGAGGAACACAGCTCCTCACACACATTATTTACGGGATACTCTCCATAGTTCACCGTATTCGTCTCGTACGTAGGGTTCCCATACCCATACGTAGAACTCACCTCGTTTGTCGAAGCAGGGTATAACTCACCGTGCATCGAACTCAAATCATTCGAAGGGTAGGACAGCTCGTACGCTGTATTCGAACCGTTAACAGGGTGCGACTGTCCAAACGCTGCCTCCAAATTATCCGCAGGATACGCTAGTCCGCTCACTGCGTTCACGCCATAATCACAAAATCCATTCACCACTGGCGGAATAACGTACTCACCATGGTCCTCCTGGAAACACTCGACCTCACTGCGAACTCACTGTCCGCATAATTCACGGTATTCGAAGCGTTCCAGCCCATGCCGTCCCATAGACAAGAGGAAGGAGCGGCACTTCTTTCCCCTTCCTCCTTCCCCCATCAGTGCTGAGCTGGCGCTTGCCCCTGTACGGGCACAACTCCATTAGCACCGTTCGCGACGAACTGCATCATCGTCTGCCTCAACGGACAGCTCGGTACACGGTGATTCGGATCATCACACAGGTAACATCGGCCACCCCGCTGTTGGTTGCCGCTGCCAATCCCGCCATTCCTGCGGTTATTGTTACCTCCCGACGCTTGTTGTCCATCGTGGTTCTGCCTGGAGGTCCCTAGATCCTGGGTGGCTTTCCGATTCTGGCTACGCTATACATCTCCTACACGAAAAGTTTTCACCGACATCGTGTCAAATTACTGCAGGTCATACTGTTGTAGCGGCAGGTTTCACGACTGCAGCCTGGAAAGTGGCAGCGTCCGCATACGCTGAGACCTTCGCGCGTGTATTGATCAGGGCCCATCCGCGTATTTCCTCCACCTACATTTGAAGCATTTTCAGCCACTGCCGAAACATTCGGGCTCTGATCTTCATATGTAGCCGCAATAAACGGTGGATGTCGATCACTACCACGGTTCCTTGGTGGTCGCGGAGGTCGAGTCATCAACTGGTTCTGCGTAACCAGCAAATTCTGCGTCTGTTGCAATCATCCAAGCATCTGCTGCATCATGCTCTCCTCCGAGTTTGGTTTTTTGGTGACTTCACCAGCGAACAGACAGCAATGGTAAACGACATCCCGCGTGCGGTGACTACTTTGCTCTATAAGAATATACACTTGCTCACAGAAGATGAAGCTGAACTCAGCTGAACTCAGCTTCATCTTCTGTGGGCAAGTACCCAGCGAGGAAGTACTGGTACCTCATCTGCGGATTGACCACTTGAGTAGTGTCGCAGAGATTGGAGATGACGTCGGCCCACGCTTCGACCGACATGCCCTAAGACCGTTTCGCTTCAACCATTCAATCATCTGTAACGGAGTCTAGCAGATAGACTGGTTATAAAACCTAGTTCGCAGTGTAGCAAAATCCTCAAAACGCGATTACATCCACCAGTCTTCACCAGTTTTGCCCTTCTACAACACCCGAAAAGCGATCAACCGCACTGAATCGGATAGTCCGTTGGTAGCTCGCTCAAACTAATTTTAAAACGAGCGTGCTTTCTCGACAGTAGCATTCTCCGAGTAGATCGGTTGAATCATCCGTACTGCATTCTTCACATTCGGAGGCAGTCCAAACTCGGTATGGCCAAGCTTAGGCTCTGACGCCTGTGGAGGCACAGCCCTGGCGGGTTCCGCAGGCAGGCCGACACTGTTGACAGTCCCGCTTGGTTCCAGTTTCGGCTGAACCGATTGATCCAACTGAAGAGGTTGGGGAAAGGGATCACCGTGTCCATACTAGGACATACCGTCGTAATCCGGCATCGCCTACCCTCCGTAAGTAGCGATCGCCGTCATACGCGCACTGAGCGTAGGAGTATGAGCTGCAGGTTGAGCGCCTCAATTGTAATCAACTCCACTAGTCTGTCCAGGGATAACTTCGT
>NBNE01001554.1:0-12003 GCA_002215365.1 Phytophthora megakarya | reverse complement strand
TTTTTTGCTGCTATAAGCAGGAAAATAGACGAAGTACTTGGGAAGAAGCTGAATAAGCTATACCACGATATGTACCGGGACAATATAGAGCCAGAGGAGGTGAAAGCATTCATACGAGCCGGACCTAACCCAAACAAATACCAATTTATCGACGATGGGTACAAGGACTGGTACAAAATGAAAAAAAAATTGTCGGAGTCGAGCTGATAAGGAGGACTATCATAGTGTGCAGTCTTGTGCTGCAACTTGCAACTTTCAAGGATCCTACAGTTCGTAGAGAAAACCTCTAAAAATCCCATTACGAACAATTCGAGTAAGCACTTTTATCTAGCCTTCCTATTGTCATTACACGTATAAAAGGTAATAGTTCTTTTGCTGGTGGTGAGCGTGCATACAAGTTGTATTTTCTCCTTGTGCTAACTGTTAGATAGATTTCGTGGTACGCGTGAAATTCACGAAAGTGCTGACGTCGGATGTACAGTGGACGAAAACACAAAATTTATTGTGTGAAATCATAGCTAGTAAGCGATCTCACTGCGCTGCTCTGTGACCCAGCGCTCGTCGGGGAACTGTAGTTGCTGTCACTTGCGATCAAGGTCATGCATTCCCACAAAACTCTTGAAGTGTATTGAAGGGAATATAATAGGATGATAGTAAAAAGAAATTTTATACAGGAGGATCGTCGTCAGTGGACGATGTCTCCGCTTCACGATTCGTTTGGCGGTGCCAGGCATTAACCAGTTCTAGCTTGCGTGCTGTCTCCGCTGCCATCACCTCATCCTCTTCGTCGAGAGTCGATACCGTTACATCATGCTCATCCGAGTCAGATTCGGCCGTATCATCACTGCTGCTTTCCAGTAAACTCTCCTTCGACAAGTCATCCAACGCAACCGGTTCAGCGGCAGCGTTCGGGGTCGGCGAATTTTTCACGAAGCAGTTCTTCATGTTCACCCAATTGAGACCAATACCGAGAAACGATAGTCCCAGCCCCACATTCTGCTCCAGGGATAGAACGTGGCCGAAGAGCACCACCGACAACACGATACTAAGCACCTTACGGCACGTTCCAATGATAGCAGTGGTCAAAGCCCCGAATTTGCTGATAGTGAAGAAAATGAAAGCCTGACCGAAAGCGCCTGTGAGACTGAGCATCATAAGGTTCGGCAGTGACGGGACGACGTACTGCAGGAACACCGGCACCTCACCGTTAACGACCATACCGGCAGCTGAGAACAGAGCTTTGTAGATGTTGACGTAGTACATGAGGTCGAATGCGCCAATATGATAAGTCTCCATAAACTTATCTTCGAGTGCACCCGTCGCTCCATCGAACAGCAGCGACAACACCAGCAGGGAGAAGCCCAACACCATATTCGGGGTCCGTTCTTGTTCCGGTAGACTGTTGTGACTCTGTTTGTGTTCACTATGGTGTTTCTCATGAGCAGTACCCAGCAAGAAGATGGCTACACCAATGGACAACACAATCACAGATACATATTTCTTGAACGCGTACTTCTTCCCCAGCAACACACCCATGATCATCACGGGAATCGACTTGCACGACTTCCCCAGAATCCGCGTGATGTACGTCACATAGCGCAACGCCACCATCGATGCAATCGTAGAACCAAATGCTAATGCACCCACAATGACCAGAAACTTCTGCGGCATCGTCGACGGCTTTTCCTTACGTGCACGACTGAGTCCAATGGCAACAACCGAGTTGAAGACACAGAAGACGAAGGTCATGGACAACTCTCCCAGCACTCGATGTGTCGTGATCTTCTCCAATACCACGCCATTTAGTGTGAACGACACCATGATGCCAATGCAGCAATAGGCCAGCAACCACACGCTGCTCTTATTGGCGGTGGCTTCCTCTGACACTTGATGCATTTCGGCCAAACCACTGTTGCGCATGTCCACGACGGTCACTTCTGCTCGTCGCTTGGGTTCCTGGAGAGACTTGTCGTCCAGCGCCACCTCGGCGTAGTGCACACGCGAGGAATCCTCAATGCTGCACACCATCCTACCGGTAGTTGCGTAGGAAGGGAGATTCCAAGTGCCGGTGGGCACGACCTACGCCAGCAATGCTACAGTTATGCTGATGCCAGTGCTGTGGCGAGGTGTGCAGTGATTGGAGGGTGGGATTGGCCAATGACTGGCCCGAAACGACGTAAGTCAGCTTGGAAATGTAACGCTACCCAATTGCACGTGTACCTTACCTAATTTTGGAGGTCTTTTTGGTGATAATTGCCGTTTATTTCAGTAATCGACTGAGAAAAGGGTGGATCAACCGTAACCTGCGCATTTTGAGGGTACGAAGCGCTCGTTTCTGTTCTAGAGTCGCGCACCAATGAAATCTGCCAACTTGACCAGCGAAAGCGACCGGGATCATGCATCCTGGCCGTTGCAGGCGGAAAGCAGCCCTTTTACCGATGGATAGCATACAACGGCGGTATATACTGCATATGCAATATGAATTTTGCATGTGCCAGTGGTGAAAACTCTGTTGTTTTGCCATTAGTGGCATGTCTGAATTGCAATTGCCGTCTTGGTGAAGTTTCACGGTTGAAGCTGCCACAAACTGGTGAAAAACTTGGATCCGTCCAGGATCAAGATGCTTTGGCATAGCCGCGTCGGTTTTGCGGTGGTTTTCAGATTGCGCAATTACGTAGAAATCGTGCTTCATGGAAAGTAAGATTGTGTAATTTACTGGCAATGTATTGCTAGTCTTCATTGAAATCGATAGTTTACCGCACCTGAGGCTGGTAATCGTCCAGTTTGTCGAGTAGTGTCTTGGAATAATGAGGCGAGTAATACTCGACAATCTCCGGGGGGTAGCAGTGGTTGATTTCCAGTATGTACTCTGTGAGTTTACCTCCTGCTGCTTCACTGAGTTGCTGTAGCAACTCCAAACCTCCATTCTGCACAAATGATCGTCGGGCTTCGAGATCGTGCGGCAACATCTGCGCGAACTGCTTGAGAATATACTTTTGCACTTTCATAGGAGCATCTCGTAGCAACGGCTGCAGGGCCTGGAGATGTGTGCATTTGGCTAGAATACTCTTCAACGCTCGTTTCGACTTGATCTTGAGATCATCGGAGCTGTTTGGGTGAATCATGCAAGCTAGCAGGTGTCGAAGCACGTCGGCTTCAGCCACTGAACGAGAGTGATCTGGTGTGTGACGACCAATTTGACCCAAAGTCCATGCACTTGCAGCTTTAATATGATCTTCTGGCTCTGAAATCAAAGCACTTTTGACCGGAGTAATGCCCTTCGATGTGATCACTGCAAGTGCCAACGTTTCCGAGAAAGCCGAGATGTAGCCGATCGCCATGATACCAGGGAGTTTGTTGTTGCCGGTTGCCTCCGCTACATAGTCAACAAGTGCAGATGCACCACCGGCATTCACGATCAATTTCGATAGCTCCGGGGTGTGCTTCGCGATTTCACGGATGCAGGTAGCAGCATTCTTACGGACGGTGTGGTCGATGTCCTTGAGGTTGTATAAAATATTAGGGAAGATTTCGGATTCGACGACGATCTCGGCCAGATCCACAGAGTGCTTGGAGATTTGCGCTAAACAACTGCACACTTGTCGCTTCAACTTGGCGTCCGGGTGCTGGATTAAAGGTGCCAAGTACGCTACGGTGCCCGGGTCAATGACGGCTTGAGCTAGTTCGGGGGAGTGTTTCGCAATGTCACTAAGAGCGGATGCGGCTACCCTTTTGAGCGCCACCTCTGGCTCCTGGATACAGAGTACGAGCAATGGTACAGCACCCGCGTCCACAACATGTTGTGCGAGTTCACCGGTGTGTTGTGCAATGTAGCCGATTGCCCACGCTGCAGCTTCTTTCACTGTTGGGTCGAACTCTTCCAAACATGGCACCAAAGACTCGAGTGCACCAGAATCCACAACAGCTTGCGCTAGTTCCGGGGAATGTTTAGCCACTGCGCGCAACACGAATGCCGCTGCCTTCTTATAGAAACGATTCTGCTCCGAAAGCGAATACACGAGTTGCGGAAGGATTTCGTTGCCCACAACAGCTTCAGCGAGGTCGTCACTGTAGTTGGCAAGACGTCCGAGTGCAAGTGCTGCGGACTGCTGAATGCTTGGTACGTTGTCGAGCAACAAGGGACGAAGCAGTTGCATGACGCCGGCATTTTGCATGACTTCTATATTTTGCGGTCGAGTGGCAGCCTCTGCTACGGCTTGAACAAACGTGACGCGAGCTTTTTGATACACCTCGAAGTGCTGAAGCACAGAAGTTGATGCCATAGTTTACGTTGGTGCAAGTGTTCTGCTTCTCCTGGTCGATATTCTCGTTTGATGTAAGTTGATGAATGACCAGTAGCAAAAATCCCGTCCCATGTATCTACGAATAGGTCTACAACGACTCATGAGATCGTACGTATTTGCCTAAAAACATTATAAATGGCTCACGCCTCGGGAATGCAGGGTGGTCGAGTTGTGAAGCATACTGGTCATGTATATCGTGACTAATTCTTCTTTCTAAATCCATCAACGTAGCAATACCTTGGTACGGAGACAGAGATAGAGGGTTGGTACGTTGGCACATTGCTGTGCAGGTCCCATTCCGTGGATCTTAAAGATCCACATGAACTCTACGATGACGCTATACATATGTGGACAAAAAGTTCGTGGAGTAAAGGCCGTGTTGCAAGTTGTTGTGAATTACTTTTAAGTATATTTAAAAATACCGTGTGTTCGTGATTAACCATTTTTACGACGCGAAATGTTTTAGCTGTTTCAAATTTACGAAATTAGACGCTTTTATCAAGTTGTAAGCATATTTAAGTAAGTAGTACAGTACACGTGTATCATATTATGCTAAACGCATATCTCCTGCGGCTTCAAAGTAATTGTGGTGAACATTCTGAACTGATGGATGTGATCGTGTCTTGTCAACCCCGTCAAGACTTGTTAACGTATTTCGCCAACTTAGCCAAAACATCAGTGAGTCAAGCTTCAGTCAGATCTTCAGTAACAAGACATACCTGTGATACGACAGGTATGTCTTGATACGGGTTGGTTAATACATGTAGACTCGAGTTCATCACTTGCAAGCTGCTGTGCATCGAATTTTTGAGCTGCAACATAAAACAGTACAAAGCACCTCGACGATCGAAACGAGCAATGAATTGAAATCATTAACTTGTTTTTGAAGAGGAAGATCGAGCTGTGCGAGGAACCGATGAAGACAGCACTGCGTTTCTCGCAAGGTGGGCGGGGAGCCGGGGCGTTTGCAGTCAATTTGATTCTCTACCTCGCCAAGCTTCCAGGATTGCCCGTCATCATGCCGTTTGAAATCTGTTTTACGTAGCCACGATGCCAGTTTTCCCTTAGAACCAAATCTGGTTGAAACCCACACCAGGACCGAGCAACTTGAAGCCGGCCTCATACACACTACAAGAGCTCTCTTCGATGATAAAATAGTCTATTCGTTGTCTGTGCCGAGCAAATATGCAGCGATAACAACTGTATCGTTGCATCGGACGTTAATTACCCCACCAAAATTCTCCAGTCTCGAACAGCATGGTGTTGAGTATCCCAACGCAGACTCACGACCTTCTTGTCGTGGGAAAAAACTTTGGAAACGATTGACTCCTTTGTCATGTAAGCAGAACCACATCGTGAAACAATCGAGGGGCAGTGCTGCCGTCGCTTTCACAACATCATGCAAGCACGAATGACCCCGACAACATTACCACATCTAGGCGCCGGTATTTTTCACACCCAGCGAAACTTCAGTATCGTTACCAATATGTGATCTCGACACGTCCATGCAGTAGCAGTGCTTTGTTTCGGACCTTACGATCCAGCGCTGGCGGCCAAATGAGGGTTGAATCATCAACCATCACGCCGGATCCGGAGATAATTCGCCAAATGCGGGTTCATATCATTCAGCGCCACCACAAGGCAGGTTATTCAATGCAAAAGGGCGGCATTAATATACGTAGTCTTATACGAATCTAGATAGCAAAGCCTAGCAAACAATGTTGTTTGTGCAGGTTTGAAAGTTGTGGCCAAATTCACCGCGGTTAGCGCAACGTCAGCTCTTTGGGGTGGCGCTACTAGCTGGTTCACCGCTGGTGAAACGTTTCTTTCGAGGCTCTCCATGTCTTCACCACTCGCATGGGATTTAAGAACATGATGCCTTTCTTGATGTCACTATGTAGCTTGTGTTACGCCATTTAGTGTCTTCACTTGGCTACTGTAATGAGTCGTTTTTCTTTCATTAACGTATTGGCTTGTACACATGTTATCACTTATGAGTCGTTTTTCTTTCATAAACTTATTGGCTTGTACACTGTACACATGTTATCACTTAAGCCATGTGGCTCACCTGTTTAGCTGTCCGCCTGAGTAAACCAGTGTAGCCGTTGTGCGGTGCAAGAAATGATCATAGAAAAAATGATCTACTTTGCGCCGGGGCTGAGCTACGACTGCTGCGAAGGAGCATTTGGTCGGGTTGGTGCACATGTAGACTATTCCCTGGATGTCTGCTATTGGTCTGAACGGCACGCATCCCCTGCATAAGATGAACTCTTTGATGCGATCCATGGCTTTAGTTTTCACTCATAAGAAGCATTATCGAGCGTCATTGTGCATCCACTCGTCCATGGCTAGGAAATGATGTGCGGTGCCTGCAGGGCAAGTGCTGGAGGATGTGAACCCTCATTTGGCGAATTTTCTCCTTAATCCGTTTATGGCTGAGGATTCAACCCTCATTTGGCGAAATTCCGCGCTGGTGCCGTCAACAAGTTCTGATCTGACCGACACCGTTGTCATGAAAGTGACACTCGATTGCGGTCACTGTATCCGCTACTGAAGATTGATTTATGGCACGGTCTCCGCTATTGTAGTGGCGTTCCATGTTCATGTATTATACCTCCACGCACCTCACCGCTAGCCGGGAACTCACAATTGCTTTTACCTCAAGGAGATCAAGCCATGGAGATTCGAGCCATCTTCTTCACACTGGCCGTTGTTGCCGTCTCTATTGTTGCCACTGACTCCGTTTCCGACTCGGATCTTCCTGTCTTCTTCTTCCACGGGATCACGGGCAATGCCACTAATGGACGCAACATGAAAGCCAATCTCACTGCTGAAGGCCGCGTATTCGTGGGCCTCACGTTCTGCGAGAGTGAGTGCTCGACACAATCGGTGACGGCGCAGATCCCAATGGCCATCGAGCAGATCCGCAATATCGTTCAGAACGACTCACGGTTCGACAACGGATACCATTTCGTGGGCCATTCGCAGGGTGGTGGGCTCGCCCGTGCTGTTGTGGAGAACATGGACGACCACAAAGTGCACTCGCTCGTGAGTCTGGCCGGTATGCAGAATGGGATGTTCTTCGGGCCCCAGGCGGCGGATGTTGTACCGCTTTATATCATGATTAACGTTTTGGGGCCTCAGATACTCACTTCCGACATTTTCAACTGGTCCAGCTACACCACCGCTCAATGGCGCGGCAAGTTCCAGCACGACCTGGCCCTAGTGGATGCGAACCAGACGCTGCAGTCCAAATACTCGTTCATGAATATGAACCGTGAGCCAGTTGACAACTATTTCGTCACCAACAACAAGTATCTGCCGTATCTGAACAACCTGAACCATTGCGACGATGACGACTACCAGTGCAAACTGGACAAGATTCGTCGCAAGGCCAACTTCCTGCGTCTTAAATCCGCCCACTTCTTCGCGAGCCCGAACGACGGCGTGGTTGCTCCCTGGCAGCATTCGTTGTTGCAGCGCTACACGCCCGTGGCCTCGGTTGACGATATTGAGAACAAGTTTGAGGAGTTTACAGTCATGGAAATGGAAAACACGGTCGAGTACACGAATGACACGTACGGGTTGCGTACTTTGGACGAACGCGGAGACCTGCATCGTACGACTGTGGACGAAGTCTCACACAACTGCTGGATCGTCGACGGTGTGCGCTATGACGCCAACGTTGAATGCTACTGGGAACCCATTTGGGACAAGTACATCTACCCAACGCTGCAATAAACAAGTTTTTGAAATGAAAGGGTGATGACAACAAGTTCTTGGCTTATTTATTTACTCATGTCGTATACGATGCACTTCACGTGTGCACATGTGCAAAATGTTTCTAAGCGTTGCACGAAGTTTCGCCCAGGGGCTCCACACCTAACGCATCACACATTTTAGTGTAATACTCGATGCGTTGCTGCTCATTCGCTTTGTTAGGTCGCTTCTGGACCGCACTCGAGGCCGCCATTGATGATTTTGGTGGAGGTGGCGAACCCGTTTTCAGCTGTGACGACGTCGTGAATGATAAAGCTACCGTCCGGGGTGGCCTGTGGGGTCATCCAGAACCAAAGACCCGTCATCCACGCCACCGCGGAGTCGGTTGCTACAGTGTCCGGGTTGTTGAAGATATCGAGACCCAGTGCTTCGCCGACCCGATAGTAATTGTAGTTCCACGTAAGCTGGATCGGGCCACGACCGTGATAACGCTGACCTTCAGCGCAAGGGTAGAAGGTGGTGTTGCAGTACTCAGTCAACGGCTTGTCTTCCCACCCGTACTCTTGTGCGGCCTTGAAGCTGTCACTCTCGTGGGACGTCTGGGCAAGGAAAGCGGCCAGCTCGCGCTTGTCGCTAGTGTCATCGCCGGAGTTGGCAAATGCTGTGTACTTGTCGGCAGCGCTCACGAGCCCGTCGAAGTTGTAGAGATCCACGGCATCGGGGAATACTTCGTGGAATCGATCCTGATCGAAGAAGCGAGAAAAGCCCGACTTGCCTGACGACGAACCTGACGAAGATGACGAAACTGGAGGTGAAGTCGTGGCTGGAGGCGAAGTGGTCGACGGAGCTTCCGTTGACGGCGACTCGGTCGTAGGCGGTGAAGTTGTCGACGGAGCTTCCGTTGCCGGCGCTTCGGTCGTAGGCGGCGAAGTCGTCGACGGAGCTTCTGTTGATGGTGGCGAAGTCGTAGCTGGAGGCTCAGTCGTTGTTGGTGGCGAAGTCGTCGACGGAGCTTCCGTGGACGGCGCCTCGGTCGTAGGTGGTGAAGTCGTCGACGGAGCTTCTGTTGACGGTGGTTCAGTCGTAGCTGGAGGCTCAGTCGTTGTTGGTGGCGAAGTCGTAACTGGTGGTGAAGTCGTCGACGGACCTTCCGTTGCTGGCGCCTCGGTCGTAGGAGGTGAAGTCGGGGCGGGGGTCACACTTGGAGTCGGCGGCTCCGTGCAGGAAGGCAATCCGCCGCCTTGGCCAGCAGCAGCTACACCCAACAAGGTCATGGACGCGAGAATGCTGGCAAACTTCATGTTGACTTCGTTAAAGCAGTGGGGTAGTTCCGAGGTGGCTGCTTGATTGGTGGCGAGATCAAAAGTGAGAATCGCCATGCGAGCGGCGAAAGTGTTCGGGCCCACATCACTTCATCGGTGCAGTCGTGATGGTATGCTCGGGCTTCCCGGTGCTGACGGCCAAGATTCTGCAGTCGTGATAGTCGACCCGTTCTGACAGCCAAAAGATGTTGCTGATGCTAGTGATTTGTGAAATATATCACATTTGACTTGATTTTTGTATGGCTGTGTCGCCACCTCGAAAACACCTCTTAACAAAATGAAACTTTTCAGCGATGTGATTGGTGAAAATACTTGTCATCCTGACTTTGGTGAAAATTATCAGACGATCCCTTCCGACGATCTCTATGGCATACAACTTCGGAAGTGTAGGGAATGCTCTACGTATCGTAACTTACGATTCGTAAGCGCTTCATGGTTAGTTAGAAACTGACTTAGCTGAGATTGTAAAACGCGTTTAGTACTACGATAAATTAACGTCTACAATAGTCCACCTTGTATCCGTAGTAGGATTTTAAAAAAATCGGCTTTGGTATTGATGGGCAAAAGTGAATGGGGGTTTCCGTGCCTCACGTTGAAACGCAGGTACTTTACTGTAAACTGTATACAGATAAAGTCTATGCGAAGCGCGTCGCCGTCTTCACTGCTAAATCTAACATACCAGCCACGGATAGGGGTCAACTTTTTTATAAAGTTTTTACTAAAAATAGCGTCCCCACCCACTCTAAGCCTGATTAGAGCACATCGGTAACACTAACACTGCACTGGAAACAGGTTGTATGCATTTCATTGGTAAGGATACTCCAACGAATTCTGTTTGTGTGGATCATGGGCAGGTGATCCACAAAAAAGAATTTAAAGTCTTCCGACAACTTGCAACAAGCACAGTTGTGGACATGTCTACTAATCGAATGGCGCAGAAATTGTTGTGCTACGTCATTCGATTACAGTAGCACAAGAATTCATGAATCATGAAGACCACTCTCAGCCTTCGCTTGCTGCCGCTTCCACATCTCATTCGAGACTTGCGGCAGAAAGATTTTGCCTGCAACAAATCAGATGAATTCCGAGATACGCGACTAACGTTATTGTACTGGCACAATGAACCACAGAATGAATTGAGATGAAAACATCATGATGTAGCAAAAACCAATTTTACTTGTTTATACCGATGATGCACACGCACAGGGTAAAAATGTCTAAGTATTGCACGAGAGTTGCCCAAGGTTGCACGTCCAGGGCCTCGCACATTTTGGTGAAGTATGTGATACGCTGCTGCTCACTTGTCTTGTTAGGAGCGTTCAGACCGCACTCAAGGGACCGTTGATAATGTCTATAGATTTCCCCCATCAGTAAACCCGACGATCAGCAGGGCATCCTGGCAATCAAGAGCATTGGCGAATTACTGCAATTAGGCTAACGAAGCATGGCATCACGATGATTAAGCACCTGAAAAAAATCATTGAAAAGGATACAATTCTTCGGGATTCCGTGGATTCAGGTGCATGGACGACCGCAAAGAATCGCTGGGAAGAGCATTGTCAAGTTCTTCAGGACGCATCCAACAATAATGTTGTCCAAAGGATCAGGTAATATGTTTGTTCGCAGTACTAGGTATCTTCGTGATTTCAACAAGTGGAATATGGTTACAACACCGTCAAAGAAATTACAGGAGAGCTGGTATCATGATCCGAACTTCTGGGTCGGTGCTCATATGACACGCTACACTGAGCTACTCTCGGCATCCTCATGCTTTGCCTACTCTCGTAAACCTCATTAGTTTGTGGCCTCCATTAGGAGGGGTGTAGTTTACGACGCACCTGTCTCCGTTCATGAATCGTTTGGTACGGTAGTCCTGCCACCTTCCAGCTATAGATCGAGCCGTAGTTGTGGTTGTACGCCAGACACGCAGCAGCAGCTCCAATCACGCTTCCTGCTACGATGTCGCTGTAATGATGTCGGTTGTCAGTGGAGCGCGTGATGGCAACCCACGCTGCCCCCAAACACGGCAAGAAGCAGAAAAACAACTTGAAAGTCCGCACTCCTTCCTGAAGAATGGAGTTGTTTTGGTCTGCGTTGGTTAATCGAGCGCGTCCGAGCAGATAGAGCTGCATCATTGATGAGCAAAAAGAATTAGGTGCAATTTAGTTCTCGGATAATACAAGCAACGCACCGTTAGGACGCCCATGACGGACCATGCAAATGACGAGTGCCCAGAAGGAAAACTCTTGCGACCTTCATCATCACCGTCGGGATCACTGCACAAGTCTGCGACGCCATCCCACACGACGTCGTAGTTCCAGTCACACATTGCATAGAAACATGGGCGAAAGCGGCCTGTCATATTCTTCATGAAGTTGACAAGGAAGGTTGACAGTGTGATGGCTTGGCCCACACTCAAGAGGAAGTCGCGAAAATCGTGAGCGATGACTCGAATCTTGATGAACATTGGACACACGTAGTTTACCAACAAGTTGACGGGAATAGCGATCGCGAGACTGACAATAATTAACATGTACATTGGCACTATTCAACAGTTTAGGTAAGTTCATGAGAATATTTCGATCAAGAGTGCGTACCTTGCTCCGATAGCTTCGCTTGGTCCATGGCGGGATCTCGTCCCCAGATACTGGTGGTTG
>NBNE01001553.1:0-12004 GCA_002215365.1 Phytophthora megakarya | reverse complement strand
CAATATACGTCACCAATATGTAACCGTTCTTATTCTTTTGGACCCTTGAACAGTGTGTTTTCTCACCAGTCTCACTTAGAGCAACACACCCAGGACACAGGTCAATCCTGGATGCACTCTTTTCTCACGCGCACCACCCTGAAATTCAGGGACTTGTTATCAATCAAATACACTTCCTTTCACTTCTTATCAATTCTCGATACAAAATCGAGGGGTGATCACTAGCAAAGCTCCTCAATCGCAGTCGTTTATATGAAATGCGGGTACTTACTTGCGCGAATATCTTTCAACAGGAATATGGAATAGTCAGGATCAACCCAAGCCGCACGATCGATCTCGGGCCCGTGCTAACTGGAACTTGAAACTTGTTGAGAATCCACACAACGTACTCGTGTGTCGATGTGGCCTTAGTGGTCCTCAGCTCGGGCTCCTCAGCGCGTTCAGTAAGGCCGCTTATCCTCACTTAACTCTTCCATGGCAAATTGAACTCTATTTAAGTCTTAACATCTTAGGATCTTCTGCCTTCTTACGGCCTTCTTCTCGGTTCCCTTCTACACCCATCAATGATGACGGTGCTTTCACATCCGGATTTCTTGACTTCCGTATGGGGAGGATAGACACATCACATGTTGATGATTCCCAGAACCTTGCGTGTCTGTTGATGTCACTACGTCGTGGCGAACTAATCTATGCAAACCTTGATCCTGGGTGTTAACATTCCAGGGCGACTTCAACCTGGATGACCAGCACACCTGGAATCTTGTAAATACTCCACACACCAGGGCAACTTCATCCTGGCTGGTCATCATAACTGGAATCTTGTGAACGATCCACACATTATACTCAACCATGTTCGTGCTTAGTCGTCCAGGATGAACCCTCGTAAATCCTGGTAGTCCTTCGGCATAAATCACTTGGCAACACCGCTGAAACGTTTGCTGACACACTTGTAGTTGAAAATGATATTTGCACCACCAAGGCGGCTCAAGTCAGGACCGGTGGCTATCCAAGATACGTTCTTCAGGGCGCTCTTCTACATTCCTGGTACACCTGTCGTCAGGGTATCGACGACTCGAACTGAGATGTTAACTTTATCCTGGATGTTTCCAAATCATGGGTGGTCATTCACCCTGGGTGACTCCTCATCCTGGATGACCACTTCCGAATCTATAGTCCCTTCCTTGAACACACACCTGCTAGCTCCATTTCCATCCAGAATGATCTTTCTCCATGTCTCATGCAGACGCCAGTTTTGAACGCATTGCTCTCGACCAATCCGCGCGCTACTTCACTCCCTCATTAATCAATCTCTCAAAACTGCAATCCACATAGCCACACGTCTTAAAGACTTGCAATGCCTTCAGGATAGCAATTACCTCCTTCTCACCGGAGCTCGGCGTCGTTCAGAACGCGTCCTGTATACCGAACAGGTTGTATCTTTCCGTCGTATTCTTGCCCTATGACTGCACACGCAGCCCATCGGTTCGCGTGCGGGAATGTCACAAATGGCGTTTGGATGTCCGGATGTCTTAACATTGGTGTCGCAACGATCTTCCGTTTTAGCAGTTCGAAAGATTCATGAGCTCGTAAGAGGTCTCGTCCCTGACGTATCTGGTCTTCTGAAAGTTCATAAAGAACTACTGCCACTACCGGAAAGTCCTCGATGGACTTGTGGTTGTAGTTTAGACTTCCGAGAAACGGTAATACACCTTTGTGGGATTTGGGAAACGGTAGATCCATAACACCCTTCGCAACTTTTGGGGTCGATCGGATACCTTCTGCACTAATTTCATGTGACCGATAGGGGATCGACCGCTTACCAAACGCGCTCTTTGGTAAACTCACTGATACATTCCAGAAACGTAAGCGATAAAACAGGGTGTCCAAATCCTCACAAAGTTGATCCCATGTTTTAGGCAATGTAAGAACTGCGTCCCAGCACTGGGCCAATGTGTGAAGGTATGGGAATATTCCTTTGGAAAACGGTCATGTAGTCTGTGAGTCCCTTCACCTCGTCTTTTGGACAGCCACGTTCGGATTATTGGTTATCTATAGGGTCCAATCCTAGAAAGTCCACAACATCTTGCTCGACTTCTCCTTCTTCTTCCGGAGGCAATCTCACAAATCCCTGCAGGAAATTATTGATTACCGACTGGTATATCAGCGGCGAATGCTGGAGTCCGAACGGCATGCGAGTCCATTGGAAGTGTCCAAATGGACAGCCAAACGCCGATATCAGCTTTACTCTTTCAGACATCTTAACTGCCCAAAAGCCACTCGCCATAACTAAACTCATAAACTACATGACATCTTCAAATCCAACCAGCAGATCGTATATCAACGGTAGAGGATAATTCGACAACGTAATGAATCCGTTGACAACTCGATAGTCGACACACATTCGGATATGTCTTGAGGACAGTCACAATGTGTGAGGGCCATGCTGAATCCGAATGCTCGATGAGTCGGGCTTCCAAAGGCTTCTCCAGCAATTCATACACTTTGGCTGATAAATGTGGCGCAACCGATCGGGGAGGTGAGCGACGGGGTTCGCCTCTCCAACATTCCAATCACAGGTCACACCTCGCGCTGGGGTTGGAACCGCATTCCCCTCTCCCAAAAAGAAGGCTCGATGGTACTTCGGGATCGTTCCCAATTTTCGCTCGTCTTCCGGAGTACTCGCCCCCGGTTTATTAACGTCGGCTGAATCAATATCGCATTTCGGAGATAGTTCTTCGCCATCCGGAAGTAACGCGAGTTGTTCTCGGACTTGCGATAACGTTTCACTCCCTTCAAGAATACAAACTGCGGGCTCGAGATCCAGTTATTCAGCACTTATTCGCATGACACTTCGTATTCTAGCTCAAGCTGTTGAACTGGCGTGCAAGCCATCACCGACATCGGTAGGTCCAAAAATACATAATCTTCCGGCTCCACTCTTGGAACGTCTTCTAAGACGACTTCTGGAAAACCATCGTGGACACTATTCGAGTCGGAGAACTCATCTTCGTCCGAGTCCTGGTCTCCCAACCCTTCTTCAGGATTACCTACTGGGACATCCGGTGCTTCATCTTCAGCTTCCGAAATCTCATATTATCATAGCCTTTCCCGGCGTCCTCCTTGACAATCCTTTTTCTACATCGGATGTCTCATCCGACAATTCTGACAATTTGCTCAGGCCTATCTGAATATTGATTACTCTCGCTTCCTCGCAACCAGGTGATGGTCGAATAATCATCTTAGTCGGCCACGGGTAGTACAGCGTTTGGACGACCGGTGGATCCATCTTCTGAAGGTCATCTAGCGTTGTGACTCCCGAGCCTGGGCTTTGGTGGATTTAGTGTTCTCGTAAATGAGAGTCTGGCATTCCTGATATCTTCGAGTGCTAACACGCACATAACGTCCCGCTCTCGGAACGAACACATTCTCGACAACTTGAGCAACTTCGGTTCTCCAGTCGATAGTGACAGTGCTGTTGGAAATATTGACCACCTTAATCGCAGCAGGAATCTTCCAAGCTTACAACACCTGAGTCACCCAACGATATCCTCGTCCAGCCCAGACAGTCGACGGCCGCATTAACTTTCAGACAGCGGGCAGTCGGATTGACCGATATTATCAGGGTTGAAGATACATAGTATACTTTGGACGGATCCCATGAGTCATACCATGCTTGACACGAGACAATCCTCTTCCTGAAAGCAACACCGTCTCTTCATCCGGAAGTTGTACTAATTCTTCCTTCACACACAACCGTACTCCCGCCTAGAACATAAAATTCATTCCGAGCAAAACATCCAAACCTTCTACAACGTTTGCGACCCAAACATCAACAACATACACGATTCTTCATCCCAAAGTGATTTTAACCTAGGCACTTGCTGTAATGTTGGCCGGTACACCTCTGAGTCCGGATACTGAAATATGTTTGCGAAAGTTGAGCTTGAATTTTAGCCTACGCGCAAGGCCCAATTCACCATGCTCACTGACGCTCCAAAATCCAGAAGTATATCCGTCCGGAAGTTCACTGCTCTATGCACCAATGCATTTTTCCGGTTCTCTTCTTGCTCGTGATCGTGCCACCACTCATAACGTTCACCTCGTTTTAGGCAAAATTATGGACGCATTGTGAATCCCGAGTCATCAGAAAGTTTGCTCTGAGAATCATCCGAAAGCGAACATTTCACAAGAAGGTCTTCATCATATACATTCATGGATTGTTGAATATCTTGATCTTGCCGTTTCAACTCTGGTTCAACATAAGCTAACACACATACTTTTGGAGGTGTCTTGAGCCCATCGCGTACTGGATCCCCATCCAGCGGCCTTAGTGCTTTAACTGTTTCGTCCCAGAATCAGCATGCCCATCCAAAAGTTGATTGATAAGGTGGTCAGGGATATCGTTCCGGTTTCCTTGCTTGGCGAGATTCTTGAGTGTTTGCAGGGTCTTCAGTCCATAGCACTCGCCGTCATGAAATTTGTAACAGAACGGGCAAGGATCAACCTTGCAATACTTAGCAGAATGTTCTTTCTTGTGACATCGGTTGCATTCCGTATCCGCCCAGCATAATTCCGTGGAGTGCGATCATTCGCCACAGTTATCGCAATGACGAGTCTGTTGCGGTTTTCCGAAATCTGTTTTGGCGGCGATCTGTACTCGGAGTTTGGGGGCCTCCATCTGAAGTTCTCCAAAAATTCAGTAGACTTCTGAGATGACATCTTGTCTCCGGAGCATCATGTTTCCATCAGGAGCATATCTCCAGACAACCCATCGACGTCCCTGTCGGAAACGGATTCTCCAAATGACACTTTCTGAAGCGTGCATTCAATGCCTTGATCAAACAGGGCTTGTTGTTCATCGTCCCTCGCAAAGACTTCGTCTTCATTCACATTGTACGCCCGGTTGTTGGTCTTCTGTCGTTGCCAATTTCCAAATGTACTGTCAGACATCTGGTCATGGTCTTTCAAAGGTCGCGCTTCTCGATCGCCACTCCACCAGATTTCTTCATGCTGTTTCAAGATATGTTCCAAGTCCTTCAGACGGCGGGTACACTGGCCTTGCAATGTTGATCTCAGTCGAGTGTCCTTGAACTTCTTGATGAACACTTTCAGATGTCGGTCGCGTGCGATGTCTGTAAACTTGATGTCAATGTCCGTTTTGTCAGCAATATTGTTCAATCTGTAGTAGAACTCTCGAGGGATCTCGCTTTTCCTTTGGAAAGTCGTGTAGTAGTACTCAGAATCTGGAGTCTTCGCCTTGCAGTATTCCTCACGGAACGCTGTCACGAAATGCTTCCAACTTCGGCGCACAGATTCATCCCAATCCCTCGCCAATCTTGAACCGCCGACGATAGCTTCAGCTTGCAGCAGTAAACTTTCGCATGGTCGGACCACCTTCCCATCACCACGAAACTTGAACCTTTGGCACCTCCACTAGTCGCGTCCGAAGATGGATAGGACTGAAACGTGGACCCAGATGAAATCGAAGATATATTCGGTCGCTATGGTTGGTGCTGCGGTCGATTGGGTTCCGGTTCTCCAACGGAAGATTGTGGACTTCGTGATCGTCGGAGTCCGGACGCCGTAGCCTGTCTCGCGAATGCATGTCCCAACAATTGAACTTCCTGAGTCGTCATGACAGCGTCTCCATCCTGATCTTCTGGATAGTCCTCCACCATCACGGCGATTTTGGAAGTCTGACTGTCGGGGACTGTCATCAGCACATCTACTTCCTTAGCCGACAAGAATCTTCTAGTCGCTTCTGAGATCCGTTGTCTCCACTCCAGAAGTTTGACACTCAGAAGTCACTGCAGGTCATCGCACATCAATTGGATCAACTCCGAATGAACTTTCGAAATCCGAGGGTCCGACCAAACTGGGATCACGTTCTGGAAATCGAAGCCAGATTCAGCGAGAAGCGTTTGGATGATCGCCACACATTCCGTTGGCGAGGGTCTCTCGACCGGAATCATGAGACCGGTCAAGTCCAGTGCCAGCCCAAAAGCGTTGCGGCGAACTCGCAGCTCAGAAATCCAAGCAATAGCCTGCGATGCCACCGACATCCGTTGCTCCAAATACCTCGACGTTTGGAGGGTCGCCAAATAGTAGGCTTGCGAGTCGGGTTTTCCAAACGCCCAGTCGTACCGAATTCCTGGTGGGGCTATCCGACCTACAGGAGCCTCTTTCCACCGTCGACATTGCGAAACGACATAGGACTTGGCTTGATCCTCGGTTACCTGAACGGCAGATAAAATGTCGTCTTCTACTTGGGCCGGTGTCATATCCTGATCGCTAGCATCAACAGCGACATGACTTCTGGAAGTCTGACTTTCAGAAGTCGTATGGGCCAGTTGGGCTTCGGGGAGCGGGGTCTCCGTGAGAGTCGGGGACACCTCCATATCTTCAGAAGCGGTCTCTTCTTGAACGTTCGACAGAGGTCGTTCGACCTTCACGCCGACCTTCTCTTCGACAATCTCCGCTTCCTTCGGATGCTGAGGAGAGTCCGAAACTCGATCCTCAGCTGAAGATTCCGTCTTCACCATGACTTCCACCACGGACTCGTCGTCCGACTCTTCAATCTCCGGTTGCTCAGGTCCAGAGTCCTCACTTCGGTCAGAACTTTCGGACGACTCCGCTTGGGAGCCGTCTTTCAGATCCGACTTTCGAGAGTCCACTTCAGAAGCTTCCGCAGAACCATCCTCGGCAGCAGCTGACGCGAGGCGGGTGACGCCTAAATCGCTCAAGTGTATAGCACAACGTGTATAGCACAATGCACAGACAATTCCAAACTACGTTGGCCAACAACCAGAAAAGGTGTTTGGGGATCAGAACTCTCCAAAGGTGTGATTCAGATAGACGACTGAACACACTATTGGGGAGCTGACGTGTGACCTTGCGGAATCCCTATCGATACGTTTGACTTTGGTACCTTGGTACTAAGTGATCCACCGAGTTGATAAAAGCTGACCTTTGGATAACCAAATACAGCAGGGAACTGGCACAAACGTTACTTCTAAACGATGTGTCAGTGACTATGAAGAAGATCTTCCCAGAGAGATAATACAACAATATAGATAATTATACAAATATACAGATACGTAACCCTTACTTATTCTTTTGGACTGTGTAAGGGTCGGTCACTCACCAGTCTCACTTGGATTCCAGAAATAGATACTGGCCAGCCTCCACCGGTCCTTCTCTCTCAAACAATACGCGCACCACTTCCCACAAAGTAGTATATAACCACTTCTGGAAAGACAAATACACTTCACCACCAAATATCCACAAATGTCTATCCAGATAACCACTTACAACAAAGTAGCTTCCGGATGGACCTAACCTTCCACACAGTAATCTAATCAATCGAGTCAGGGGTGATTACTATAACCTCAGATAAGCAGCGAATATGAAATGGAAGTCTATCCAGACGACCAACTAGAATATGAGATCAACAGATCAACTCGAGCGCGCATCGCCCGATCACTAACCGAAATGTGCTTGATAACTTACTCGAAGACGATGTGCCGATCTTCCTCTCTGTCGATACGCCTACACACAAGACTCTACTTAGGGTCACTCAGGTACGCTGCCCGAACGTCGACTCCTTGCTTCTCCGCTAACACACGACTACCGCCCATAAACATAGACGGCCTCAAGGTGCTTGTGCTTTAGGTGGCAAAACGAATTATCTGTTAAAATATAAGTATCTCTGTCAATCGCTACTGGTAGTCGTAGCACATGCAAAATAAACTTAGTCACAGTATAGGTCGACGATCGCAATCGTCCAACAGTTTCGAATCTTCTAGTACATAACATATCCGATCCGTCGTACTGGCCGGTCGTTAACATATAGGCTGAACTATAGTCCGAGTTTCGAACACCCCCCCCCTCACTCAGATCCACACATCATTTGATTACGGTGCCCAGTATCCAAAAGTCACTTCCAGACATCGATCATCACTCAGAGGCATAGTGATAGTCCAATATTATCATCACTCCACATGTACCTTGGTGTATTCATATCACTTTCTTTTTCGTCAATCCATCTTCCTTCGTGTACCCATCTTTTGGAAACCGGAAATGTATCCATCGTAATTCTCCAAATAGATCATCAACAAATACCAATAGTCACACTCCACAGTTTCTGGTATAACTCTGGACCAATTTAGCTGGAATGAGTGGATGGGAATTTTCCTTCAATCACAACGCGTCACAGCCTAGTAGAATTTAGTCCTATTTTGTCCTACGAGCGGTCTCTGTGGGTTTAAGTAACGACCCTGAAGCTCTGCCACTTGCTACAGTAAAACATGTCCTAATAGTTCCCTCTAGTACCTGATATCCTGCTATACACGATACCAGGTCGGTGGACCGACTTGGTTCCCAGTTAGTTCCATACAAATATTTGATATCCTGTCAAACGCTAAACCAGGGGTGGACGCAGCCCGAAAAAATAGGGTGGCAACGAGAAAATGGGGGGGATGGTAGGGCAAAAGATGACTTTTTAACCAAAAATCACCTTAATTTCGCGATAATCGGGGATTTTTCTTAAAACTGGGGTGGGCAATATGGTCCTCGGTACGCCCCTGCGCTGAACCTGATATTAATTTCTCAAAAACCTGATACCAGATTGACCATGAAATCAAGGCGCGTAGCGCAACCAACATATCTGTTTAGGTGTCTAATGAGTGATGGTATGACATGTTAGTAGAATACGGGTGTTTCATCAATTATTTCCTTCCCAGCAGAAGAAGTTGGTCAAGGAGCCGACCAAGGTTAAGTGATTTGAGGGTTAAGTGTTTATAGGGTTAAAATATTTTTAAATAAGAATAAAATCCGGTTATCCCTCACTTTCAGAATTGAAGGTTAACCGAATCTTATTTTTGTTTTCTACCTCCTCTAACTGATATTAACTCTGAGAGACCTTGTGCAGCTGTAATGAGCTGTGAAAAAGAACTCTGAAGCCAATCAGGTTTGAGGGTAGATTACCACTGCGATTTGTCACGAAGCAAAAATACGTTAGAGCTGAGTTCTCTGTGACCTGTGGTCACAGGTTACAACAAAGAACTGACCACTGTTAGTCCAACAAGCGATGTTACGCGAAGGCACCGCTACCGATGCTGTGGATGCTGTGGCTAATGGTGGGGGCAACACGAAGTGGAAGAAAGCACTTAGCTTCTTGCTGTCTAGCGACGTCCTCCTCCTCAAAGGGGCCTTGGAACACACTCCTTGGGCGGCTGGGCATGGCGAGACACTCGCTGCATGGGATCGAGTGGCTGGGGGTCTAAGGGGAGCGTTGCAGACGTACACAGCGGACGGTAAGGCATGCCGCCGCCGGCTTTCCGCTCTCCTTCAAACCTTCCGTCGTGAAGAGATGGAGTCTCTGGTACGACGGAAGATTACAATGAGCGCGAGCAGCTACTGACAGACATCCCGTCACTGGTAAGTATTGAAAGCATTGCTACGTATATTAAAACACTAATTATGCTATGTTCAGTTGGATGTATAGCAACAGGAGAAAGCTGACAAAAATGAAAGGAAAAAAGAAGCGGAACGGCACGAAGCAGAATCAGCAGAGATGGTTCGTGATGCGATGGCTGGACTGCGTCGCTCCCGTTCGAGTGAAACCGGTAGCGAGCCGCCTTCGACCCCGGCAGCAAAGCGCTCAAAGCGCACAAGCACTAAACTAACAGTAGATTATCTTAAAACAAACGCTACGTTCCGCAGTAGTAGAGCGGAAGAAAGACAGCAGCTGCTAAACCTAGAAGCGCGCCCGATCGCTCTTGAAGAACCTCGTTTAGAGCAAGATCGCGAGTATGACGAGAGTTTTATGCAGATGCTGTCGGTGTAGATGCGCATGATGGCGAAGATGATGGAAACAATCACTAACCCGAAGGATTAAAAAGAATAACAGCAAACTTATTCTTTAATTATTGTGTTAGCTGTGTAAGTATTCGTCTACACTAGGAGGGGTGTGCTGAGAATACTTCGAGGCTTGACTGCGGTATAGACAGGTGTGAACGGTCACTAATAGTACGTCCATGGTGTACAGTTTCCAAGCCTCTGTAACAGGAGCTTTTGGTTCTTGGAGAAGTCCACCAACGCCCAGTCCCGTGCTACTTTGCCGAATCCCCACTCCACACTTACGGGAACCGCGCTCATTCGTTTATTAAGCTCTTTCTCGTCAGCACTCCAAGACACGCCATAAATGGAGCAACAACATGTTCTTGTTGACCATATGCTGAGTCGCCGTAGAAGACATAGTGTTTGCCGTCAAATGTAAGAGAAGAGGCCGCAACTTTTAGCAAGAGACTTTGGTGCAGGATAAATACATCGTGGCGAGTGCCTGGAAAGGGACCGCTGATATGAATAATAATGCCATCAGGGGCAAGAAACGATTGATACATAAGTGCATGCTTTTTCCTGTTACAGCAACAACAGCTAGTTAGTTTTGATGAACACACCTTCTTAATTCACTATAAAAAGATTCACCTTGTGTCCATTGAACACGTACTTTTGGTTCTTCTTTGGACGGCACCCCCCCCCGCACCGTGCCGTCAATGAAGCCAGTGCACTTACCCCTTGTTGTATACAGATCCAGCGTAGGCGCGCAGTGTAATGGCCGTGAGACGTCGAGTATCAAACAGCAATAGATGCGAGAATGAATCGAAGAGAAAATCTTGCACCGCGTTGGAGATCGAGATAAGGGCTGCCGGTGCTCTACCGAACAGGTTTGCTAGGTCTTCTAGACGGGCTGGATACGACATTCTGCGGAGAAAAATGTACAGCGCTTCCAGCGCGGAGATGATACACGCGGCATAGGAAATGGGTCTGGCACCCAGAAATGATTGGTGACAAGGTCGATGCCGTCGTCCTTCTCGAAGCGAAGCTTTGACCACCAAACTTTGGCGGAGGATGGCTGTTGAAAATTAAACCGGGTAGATCGGGTGTCACCGCTGCTGCTGCTTAAATGCGCGAGAAGCGCTAGATCCTTCGCCTTCGGAGCCTACTGTCGCTCTCGCTGCTGTCCATCGAGTGGGGTACGGTTGAAATGTGACGGCTGCACAACGTTATTGTCACAAATAACCTGTCTAATCCGATGGGTTTTACGGCCACTGCTCACTGAACTTGGGACCGTAGCACAACCTCTCTATTGTTGCTATCTGTTTGTGTACGGTTATTAGTAGATTATTTGTAGGACAAAGACATTGGCACGAAGCACGGCGTTGATACCTCTGGTGCCGTACTCAGAGGTACAGTGGTTGTCCACTGACATTACGTTGAATCCGCCACAATTGTCCTCCCGAGATCCTCCCCTTGGTCGTCATCGAAAAGCCAAGAAATGCTCGATCCTGTGGAGCCGGAACTTCCGTCTCCGAGGTCACGTCCGGAAGAATCCTCCATCGCTTAGGCTGTCCTGGCTGACTTGGACAATGGAGCCATTAACCATTGGTCAATGGCTTCGGTGGTTACATCACTATAGCTTATATTTTTGTGATGCACAAGTGGGACACATCAGATCACTAAGATGTATCTACTTGATACTGGTCAGGGCAACGGGACTTATTTAAAAATATATAATGAGAAGTACAGTAATTGTGTGAGAACCGATTATTTTGTCCGACCGAATAAGCGGATAAAACTATGCTCTTCAAGGATTTTACTGCGGTATGCACTGATTTGAAGCAAATTTTATTGGAGCATAAATCGTGGTGGGTAGGGGCTCTGACGTTGTACAGTGATCCATAGCAGTATACAGGAACACGCAGCGCTGGGTACTTGGTGGACCACAGTTAATACATGTACGATCAATGTACTAACGCTGTTTCGAATGTATCTCTATTGGTTTACAGCGCATTCGATACTCGGTATATGGTTCTACTTCTCTGGTCCGGTAAAGAATTAGCACTTCACGAATTCGCCCATAACTTCGGCAATATTGGTGTTTTGAGAGATTTTAAACTACGCATTGGTAGGTGTAAACACACTCTTCCTCGTGGTATTTTTT
>NBNE01001552.1:0-12012 GCA_002215365.1 Phytophthora megakarya | reverse complement strand
CTTTTGCAAGAAACCCGACACCACAACTGCCTCCGCAGCGATACGAGTCACCACTTTGGTAAGTGTCATTGCGCTCATGTCGTCTTCCAACTCCAAGACCGCGTCTCCATCGACAGCGGCATCACCAGTTCCAGCTGCAACTCCGGAACGTATCCACCTTTACCGCATCTTGCCGTTGGATCTTGTGCTCATCATTGCAACCTATTCACTTGCTGCAGTCGTTTCCTGTTGTTGCTCAAGTTCCTATCACATCTGCACCGATCAAGGGAGCTCCTGCTGAAGAACCCGCTGAGTCGTCGTCGCAGACAACGACTCCACCCGTCTCATCGGTAAGCTGCAGCATCTTATTCTTGTCATCATCATTCCACTAACACTCATCACTCGCAGTCCACAACACCTCCGGTCATTGCCATGACTGCCGAAGATCCAAACCCCTCTGGTGACTCGAACTCCGACTCGGATTCACCGTCAGTTCCTTCGCCGGCGACTGAGACTCGACCCAGCTCCACTGTACGTTTTACGCAAGATCGTTTCACTTCCACCTGGCTGACTCCCAACCTTTCAGGCGACCACTCTCCGTGCTACAGATCCTTCTGCGGCCAGTCCTCTCGTTTCGCCCCGTTTAAGCGAGGAGCGAATTTGCGAACTGCTGAACACGTCTTCGCAGCACACGCTGGAAAGCGTCTGCCAGGCGATGGATGGCCGGATCACTGAGATGCTGCGGTTTACGCCACGCTCCACTGGGGACCGGACGTCCGTGGTCGTACGACCTTCAAGCGTCGATTGGATGCTGCGCGGTTCGTTCGAGGACATTTTGATGTGCAGCGAACCCATTCCTGCCGACGCTTTGACTAAGGTTGGACGAGAGCTAGCTGCAGCTCAAGCGTCCCCCAAGTCGGCGGAAGCTTCTCGTGCTGCTATGGAGAACAAGCTCTTCTCGGAGCAGTGTGCTCGGCTAATGCAGAAACCTGGGCTCAGCAGTTCTCGGTCGACCGTGACGCTGCGCACAAGGAGATCAAGTTCGTCAGGTCGCGCGAGGCCTCCTTGAACGCCCAGATCAGCGAGATGAATGCTGTTATCAAGATCTACCAAGATATGTACGACCGCCTCGATAACCGAATGCAGTTAGCGCATCGCAGTAACGAGATTTTGACCAAGGAAGTAAACCATGCTCGCTCCGAGTATCTGGTTGGGATCCAAGCGTTCAAGAAGTCTCACGAAAACCTTCACAAGTTGCTATCTCTCACCGATCCGACTGAGACTACCCTGACACTCAATCTCCGTGAGCGCAACCGGGATCTGGTTCGTCGGGTCAAGCGTCTCAAGAAAGCCAACTCGGCTCTCGGTTCGCGCATTCGGCTTGAAGATATGGACCCTGAAGCTTTGGTCTTCATGGTTGAAGGTGAGTTCCAGTTTCCCAGGTGTTCATCTGTCTCGTTGCTGACTGATCGTTGGTTGTTTCCTTTGAATGCAGGTCTTGAGTTTGACAAGATCGACTGGGAGACTATGGCCCCCGACCCTCAGACTCGCCATGCTCTGCAGGCAGTCTACAAACTTGGGTTGTCGGATGGTCGAGACCGGGACTCGCTCGCCGACGACATCGCTCGAGCGAAGGTTCGGTTCGCGGATCTTCGCACTGAAACGCAGCTCAAAGCTGAGGAAGCAACTGCTGCGGCGGATTTGCCTGCCCCCGCTCACGGTCTCTGTGCGCCGGCCGTCTGCTCCTGCTGTTCAAGATTCCAGCACTACTGTGACTTCAAGTCCAACTCCGAGCTTACCGCAATCTTCGATGGCAGCGTCTGCGCCGTCGCCGTCTTCCTCACGGTCGCTCTCTATTACGCGGACTGGGCCTCCAGTCGTCGTCACTGGCGCTGGACCCACTTCGAGTTCTGCGCCGTCTTCGGCTACACCTGCCGAACAGTCTCAGTCATTGACTACCTCTCCAGCCCACTCGCCACCTGCCTTGACACCTCCCGCTCCACCGGTTTCCGGCGGGAGGAAGGGCAAGTGCAAGGTCAAGCGACAGCGCACCGGCAACGATGTCGAGGATGTGAATTTCGGTGGTGGTGACTCTGGTGAGGACGCTCCTGAAGAGGGACGTGAGTGTTCGGCAACTTCCTTTTCAGCGACGACCTCATAACCACTACCGAAGGAGCAGATGACTTCTCCTCCTACCGCTCCTCCGGCTCCGGCGAAGAAGACCCATCCGTCGCCCAAGTCATCGTCGAACAAACCAAGTGCTCCTGCACCGGCTCATGGCAAGACTGGCTTGACCCAAAAGAAGATAGACGTGGCGGTGTCTGATGCAGAGTCGATGTCGAGTCCTCGCCTCACCCCAAAGCGCAAGGCAGCTATGAGTTCCGAGTTCTGGTCCTCATTTCGCTTGGCTTGAGGTTCGCGTTCAGACATCAAGTCTCTGCCTTCTGAGTCTTCGACTGGCGAGTCGGCCAAGTCTCTTCCTTCCAAGTCCATGAAATCTCGTTCAAACAAGACTGGCACCAAGGCTAACCTGGCTGCTCATCGTCGGATGAATATGTCATTTTAGTTTCATCTGAATCCGAGTCTGAGTGGAGCTTGGACCTCGAATTTTCGTGTCAGAGGGCTCTGAGGCTCACAAACATGAAGACAGCGAGCTACCCAAGCTCCGTCCGGAGAGCCAGTGTCTGGAGGATTCTTTCGACGATGTTCTCGATGCTCCAGCTCCTACAAATCCATCTGCCAAGAGTTCTCGTGCAGTGGAGACTTCTCCTAAGCCTAAGCCCAAGTCTCTTGCGGCTACCAAGGCTGACTCCAAATCGTCGCTTAAGGGTAAAAAGAAGGCTTTGCCCAAGTTGGCTGGAAAGAAGAAGTCGTCGGCTAAGGTCAAGAAAGTGACAGCTCTCAAGAAGAAATCCAAGTCGTCTCCGAAGACCTCTCGACCCCCCAAGAAGGTGAAGTCGCGAGATGTGCCGACGAGTCTTCCTTGGATTCTAATTTACCTGACTGGATCTCTAAGTATCCAGAGTTGGTTAAGCTTGCTCAACGCGTTTCCGACTTGCTGACTCCATATGTGGCTCCTGAGTTTACCACCGTCAGTGCGCCGAAGTACTGGGTCAAGCTCGAGCAGTCGTTTCTGCCTACTCCTGTGCCTTCCGACGCGGAGGTTAAGTGCACGACGGTTGGCACCGATAAGTTTTGTAAGTTTATGGCCGCCGATCACCCCTGGCCGAAGGCGATGTCCAAGTGGCCTGAGCCCGCTTGTCTCTTCGACGCTACCGACTTCCAGCTGGACTCTCACATTTCTCAGCGAGCTGACTACCCGGAGAGGCTTTGTGGAGTTTGGCGCCGGCTTCGCGGCTATGGCGACGAGAAGTCGGCCGTGATGAGCTTTGCCATTTATCAACGTAAGCACTGGGTCTCTCGTGAGGCTGTAAAGCGCTTCTTCTCTCGGATGACTGCTCGGCTCGGGACTATCAAGGATCCTAAGCAGCGTCGTAAGTTCAAGTTGGTTCTCGAGCATTTGAGGAAGGCGTGGCTCAAGTACAACAAGGAACGCGTGGACCGAGCCGACAACTTGCGGACATTTCTTCCTGGCCGCATGTGGCCTTGGTGTGTCGGTCCGGACGCCTCGCTCCCAATTGAGACCCTACTGGACCCGACTCTCCTGTTCTACACAATGGAAAATTTCATGTGGGTTCATGGGTCGGCAGATTGGTGTGCAGAGGCTGTTCTAGTGAACGAGTCGGAGCCATGTCGTGTGGACTGGTTGACTAGTCCGGAGCAGCACCCTTACAACACGGTGTATGTTCCGTGCAACGCTCACGTGCGGTTCTTCCTCACTTCCGGCGCGACTGTCAAAGTCGTCCACACATCGTTCCTGACTTGTCTCTGGAGCCGGAGGACATTGACTTCTCGTGGGATCGCGCCTATCGTGGAGCCGACAACGATGAGGAGATGGAGGACGGCGAAGTTGGAGAAGCCGACACTGACTCCGTCGCCACTATGAACTTGGATCAAGATTCGGCTGACGACACCTCGGCCGATCCTCAAGATGAAGCGGCTGAAGCTGCTTTGATCCTGCTCTTTGCGGAGTCATCTCCGCAAAGAATTCGCTAGCTACTTCGTCTGGCTTCCAGCTGTCTTCAGACAACAGCTCTTCGTCGAAGTCAAATCTCGCTTCCTCAGCAACATCTCGAGCTAGTCGCACCTTTGGCCGATCGCAAACCTCATTCACAGCCTTCAGTCGAGAGACGTGCACTACCGGGTAGAACCGATACCCGCTTTTATCCGGTAACTCTAGCTCGTACGCGAACTCTTCGACCTTCCGCTCTACCCTGAAGGGACTATGCCATATGTGGACCAGCTTCTTAACTAATCCTGGCTTCACTCGCTCCATATACAGCCAAACTTGGCTTCCAGGTCGAAATAGAGACTTCGGTTCCGAGTCATCATCGAACGAGTCATCATCGGACGAGTCATCGTTTACACCTTTTGGTATCGCGACTTGTTATTTACAGCTGAGCTTCTCGTTATGGATTCTAGCGCGTCGGACCTTCTCTGCAGCATCTCGAGAGCAATCTGCTGCGAGCGGTTAATCTCTCGCCACCAGGCTAGTGCCTCAGTCTGCTTACCAACATCTCGCTTCAGAGTGGTCGTCATTGCTCGTAGCGTCGTATCGGCATCCCATCCATGCACCAAATAAAATGGCATCTCTTTCCTGGTCATATCATGAGAGTTGTTGATCGCAAAGACTAGTCGCTCGGCGATCTCATCCCAGTCTTGCTGCAACGGGTCTTCCATATAGACCTTGACAGGCTGCATCACGGTCTTGGCCGACCGCTCTTGCTGTCCATTCCCTTGTGGGCGATAGCTCAGTGTCGGCCTTGACCGCGCTTGTATTAATTCAGCGAAGGCCTGGAAGACCTCGCTCATGAAGCGTGGGTCTCGTTCGTGACGAATAAGACACGGAGCACCAAATCGTCTATAGATGCATTCCTCGAACACCTTGGCCACAGTCAGGGCGTCGGTTTCAGACATCGCTTTAGCGATCACAAACCTGTAAACGAGCACTTCCATAACAACAGGCAGTGTTCCCCCCGCGGGATCTCGGTAGAGGGATTACAAAGTCCATTGACACCACCTGGAATGGTCGTTCTGTAAGCACATTACCAGGTGAGTAGTCTTTGAGCTGCGGCAAGCTCTTACTCGAGCTGCAGTTGAGGCATGATTTCACATGTTTCTCTACATCTGCGTAGAGACCGATCCAGTAGTAGTCGTGTTTTACTCTCTGATAAGAGCGGACGGCACCTTAGTGCCCTCCTTCGATGGAGTCATGACAGTTGTGTAGCACTTCTTGGATCATTGTGGTTGGCACCACAAGTCTCAACGACATCACGGTCAGGTTTTCTTCGACCTTTCTTCTGCTCGCACCCGTGTAATACAGGACATTGTCACTTGATAGCACAAAGTTGTCCGTCCACTTCCAGGTTTCTCGAGCCTCTTTGTAAATCATCGCTGTGGTTTCGCCTCTCAGGATAGCTTTCAGGTTCGACCACCTCAACTCCTCATCCTGGGCCTGGACGATGCGACTCCTTCGCTCTTTTTGGACTGCAACTGGGTCAATATCATCGGCTGTTGGTTCGTATCGGACCTCAGCACTTGGTCGTTGCGCCTGCATTGCTGAGTCCTCGGTGGCTGCCTCAGTTACCTCATCAGTAGTAGTCCCTTAAGGAGCTTCGTCCTCAAAGTGCACTCGTTTCTTCTTGGTCTTGGTCTGACTTCGAGTTGTACCTGAGACTTCGGCGCTTTCTTGGTGCGCGAAATTGGCAAAGGTCTTGTGTTATAGCAAGATATCGCTGTCCATAGCATGAATATGACGTGTCTTTCCGTCTAGAATTTGAACACAAGTCCCGGAACTCGTGTTTTCGACCTTGATGTCGTCTGAAGACGGCTCATAGATCATTTCTTGGATTCTGTTCAACTCCTTGAGCTCAGTCTAACGGTGGTCCTTGAGCACCACCTTTGACACCTTCGACTTCAATGCTTCACCAGCGAGCGAGTCAGCCGCTGCGTTGTACTCACGCATCACATGCAGATATCGGACTGACTTGAGCTTCGCAACGAGTTCTCGGTGGCGGGTCCGGAGTGTTATCAGCGAATCTTTTCGGCATGCAATCACCCCTAGTGATTGCTGGATTGCCAACCTCGAGTCTCCAACGATGACTAAATCCTCAGCACCAAGTTCTAGGGCTGCGATCACCCCATGGTTCATGCCACTGTACTCAGCCATATTCACGGTAGTTTGCTCGAGGTAGGCACTCGCAGCGATCACTATCTGCCACTCTGGGAGCTTCCACACTATCCATGAGCAGCTACCGTAGCCACCATTCTTCTCTGTCTTAGCGGAACCATCAAATGAGACCCCAACCCTTTCATAGTCGTGTGGTAGCTGAGCGTACAGCAGGCTTGAGTCCAACCGAGTACTCGGTGAACCTTTGGTAGGTGGTGCAACAAGTGCTAGCGAGTCGTCCAAGTCCACGAAGTTGGTGATCGTTGACTGGAGTAATTGGCTAAATACATAATCCTTCTCCCAAACTCGCTGCACTTATAATTGCCATGGTGACAACAACACCGCAATCTGCACTGCTCGACCGAACAGCGACTTAGATTTGTGAACCCATCCAAGTGTAGAGAATCAGGTGTACACATGCAGCGTCCTTCCCGCCTGCTGGGTGTAACAGACCTTTAGCAGCAGCAACAAAGCTAGTACTTCCTTCTCTGCCGAGTGATAGTTCATCTCGGAATCCTTGAGGACTCGTCCGCAAAAACGAACAGGATGTAGTTTGTCGTCGTCCATCTGCATCAAGGTTGCACTTAACGCCCACTCATTGGCGTACAGCATGATGTGCACATCTCTCTTCGCATCAAAATGTCGTAGGATAGGAGCTTCAGCTATTTTCCGATGGAGCGCAGTGAAACTCTCTTTGGCTGCAGCCAGGTCACCCCCTTCGAAGAAATCGTCTTCCTTCAACTGATATAGCGCGGCTTCATAGACTACGAAGTCTTGGATAAAACGACTGTAGTAGTTGAGTGAACCGAGGAATTGTTGCATCCCTTTCTTCGACTTAGGGAACGGCAACTTTGTAATGGCCGTCATCTTCTTCGGGCCAGCCCGAATACCGTCTGGCGATACCTCGTGATACTGGAAGTCGACCTTGGACTGACAAAATATGCTTTTAGTAAAGCTGACACTGATCCTGCATTCTTCAAACCGCGCCAGCAACTTGTCTAGTGTGTCCAAGCAGTCATCAAAAGTAGTGCCACCGAAACAAATTTCAACTACAAGGATCGACGCTGGAACACCGGGACTAGCAACGATTCGTCCGGTTCATTAGTCGCAAACATGGCTGCGTATGGATCGTTTACCATCCGTAACACCGGATCCAGCTTCGACGACGTCTGTCGGTTAGCCTCAAACTTGGTCCGAGTCGTCGTCAAGGTGAAATTTGAGTCATCGTCGAGTAATCGCTGGCGTGTAGCTGCTTCTTCAGCGAGTTTCATTCGTTCAGTATATCGCCCTCATCCACCTTTAGGCTGTACAAAGCCCCATAGCGCATTATCGATCATCTTTTGGTAGATCATGGAAGCATTCTTCAGTCCGAATGGCATTCGGAGCCACTCAAAGTGGCCCAAAGCACAAACGAACGCTGAAGTCTTGCGCGCATGCATTGTCATCATGATCGCTCAAAATCCACTTGCGGCACCCAACGAACAGAACCACAGGTAATTCTCCAGCTCGGTCAACAGGTCGTCGACCAGATTTATGGCGTATTCCATGATTGCGGCGACCGCATTGACCATAGTGTAATCGATGCATAGTCGAATATCTTGACCGTTCTTTTTCAACAAGATCACGATGGGCGATGTCCATGGACAGTCAGAGAACGCAATGAGGCTAGCCTTAAGCAGTCCTTTGAGTAGCTCATAGAGCTTCTGCAAGTGCCTCAGCGGAATTCGCCTCGCACGTTGCATAATCGGAGCATGCCCTTGAACGTCAATGTCACATACTACCCCATACGCAGGAGGTGGCAATGCATTTCCGCTTGAAATCATGATCGCTTCGTGCTTTTTAAGCACATCGTCGAGTCGTCGTTGCTGATCGCCGACGAAATTCGGGTTCTTCACATTCAGAGCGGTTTAATCGAGCTCTGTGACAGATGGCTCTGTCAAGTCAGGCAAGAATGCCAATTCTTGGGCATAGTCCTCCAGCGAGATGTAGTTCGCTTCATATACGGCATAGTCATCGTCAGCTGGATCGTCGTTGCCCTCGGTGTACAGTACATGCATAACACACATGAACGTGTGCTCCAAATCGGCGACAGACGCGTCAGGCGATTTCTCGTCGCTGTGAGTTTCAGTCGATGGATTATTGCAACCACGGTCAATATCCAAACACTCAGTTGGAGTAGGAGTTGAAGCTCCTAATGCGACTGCAGCGCTAACCAGATCATCGCCCACTGGCGAGCCATCGGTCGCACTTTCGACGCTCCTAGCCACATGCTCCATGCTCCCCTGTGCGTCCTGAGATAGTGAAGCGTCACCATCGCTTGAGTATTCGTTGGGTTTCTGCAATATGCTAGTTGACCATGTGTAGGGCTGTTGCTCAACCACAAGCGGCTGTGATACCAACCACCGTTCGTACAGCTCACATTCCAGCTGTGGTGTACTGTCCGGCACACCTTAATGTGATAGCCTGGGTACCCCGAGGCTTCATGCCGAACCAAGCTGGCTACGTGCCGATCGACTCTCGGAAATACGAGTAGTGGCAGGTGTTGGTTTATGCTGGATCACATGACGAAACTTGAACCAACTTAAACCAACTTGAACCAACTTGAACCAACTTGAACAAAGTTTCATCATGTGATCCAGCATAAGCCAACACCTGCCACTGCTCGTATTTCCGAGAGTCGATCGGCACGTAGCCATCTTGCTTCGGCATGAAGCCTCGGGGTACCCAGGCTATCACATTAAGGTGTGCCGGACAGTACACCACCCTGTCAGTGATGTTCGTCAACCGTACCAAAGTTGGCTACCCTTTCCTGAACCTTATGATCGTCGGAATCAGCGCAGCAGTGCGCCGCACCCAAACGTCATGAGTTCCTAACGATTGTTTTCGTTTCTGTAGCCGGAACTCAATCCACTCTCCTGCTGGTATCTGCAGGCTCTTCGTCGGTCCGCCGGTGACATGCATCCCTTCAGCTGAATCTTCGTCAGCACTTAGCGATTTCACCAGCGGCACTATTTCTTCTCCTGAAAGCTTGGCTGTCGCGTAGAACTGATCCAAGCGTATTCCAGCTGGTATCATAATGACGGTACCAAGCACTACTTCTGATCCAGCACTGTGGTCTATGACCCAGAACTCGAATTCATAGACTGTGTTCCAACCTAGCGTAACCTTGGCTTTCACTCGAGTTGTCGTTGACATCTTTCCTTCTTGAATTCCACGTACCTCGAGTTGTCGTCCATGTTCCAGGATAGGTTCCTGTCGTAGTCGTCGCGCCAACTTCGTCGTGATTATGCTCACGTTTGCGCCAGTGTCCAAGATGATCGAAGTCCTCACATCGTTTACTGCATCACGCACGAGAGCTCGCATTCTCACTCGTCGGTCGAATCTCTGTGACAACCACCATCCCATACGCTCCCCAGGGAGCGACTTCACCGTCTTGGCGTGCATCGGTGCAGCTTCGCCCGCTTCACAGATGCTCACCAGCCAGTCACCGTCCACCGCCTTTTTTGTAGTAGTATCTTCATTAATCCCATGCAATTTGCCTCCGTCGGGACATACGCCACATTCTCCATTGAACTCCACATTTTTCTCATTTTCATCTTTGTTGTTGTTGTCTTCAGACCATTCACACTTCCCAGTGAACGCATACAAATATTCCGCGTCAATCACCAGGTCGGCTGACTGTGACTGACCGGTAGGGACCAACCCAGTCTCGGTTGGCGGGCAGCCTAGTTTAAATGCCCACCGAAGACAAGCTTCTGGAGCTCGGGACTAATGTTCTTCTTGTCCACATTAATCCGGAGGATTGACCAGCTCGTCGAAGGCCTCGCACTTACCGAAGTCGTGCACTTGCTGGCACAACTGATATCGTCGGAAACAAAAAGTGCGTGGAATGATTCTGTCCACCACATGCCTGCAGCGCATGCACCATAACTTGGTCTCTGGAAACTGCGTCCACCACGGTTATCATTGAACCTCGAACCAAATTGAGTCGTAGGTCGAAATCCACCTTGACCAGATCCGCTTGACTTTTATCCATTGTTTTGTGGACGCTTGTCACTCCGCGCGAATGTCCCGTTAGCAGCATTTCGACGTTCGTTGTCGTTAACAGCTGCAACTAGTTTCTCGTCTTGGTCGGAACAAGTATCCTCACCTTGGATCTCGTCTCTGGACCCACAATCACTGTCACACTCATCTTGGTCAGCGTCATCACCCTAATAAAAATCGATCGGGACATCATTCGAGTAGTCGTTCGAGTACTCGTGGGTCTTTCCGACGAAGCACGAGTCTGCAACTCAGTGATGAGGTCTGTCACAGATGCATCGACCAGCGCCACACGTGAAGTGTGGCGTGGTCACTGCGACTTCTCTCCTGACTGCGACTGCGACTGTCGTGACGTCCATAATTCCCACTTAAACTGGAATGACGCTTATCATCACGCCTGGACGAACTTTGACATGAACGGTTTGACACTCGCTTCTCAACTTTCTGGATGTCGCTAACGATATCCTCAAGCGTGTGAATGTTACGTAACTACATAGAAGTAAGTTGTCGCTCGAGGTCTCGATCTCCACACGTCTCCAAAAAGTGTTTGAGATGTTCTTTCGCCTCGCGACCGCTGTGTTCGGACTTGATGTTGGCACTACGTGCATAGCCATTCAGTCGGTTTAAGTAGTCGCGAATATGCTCCTTTTCCGACCGCTTCACTCGATAATACCGAGTGCTCGCTGATTGACCGAACTGCGAGCAGTAGTAGCTGATGAACTTGTCACTCAGCAAACTCCAACTACGCTTCGTCTTTCGAGATAGAGCTTGGTACCAGTGTATCGCACCATCCCTGAGACTCAGTTGGAAAGCCATGCACCATTCGTTGGGAGGTGTGTGTACCTTTCATCTCATACACAAAACCTCTCAACCACTGCGTGGAGTTCTCACTCTCATCCAGTCTACCGCGGAATGGGGTGATCTTGCCCAACGGTCGATGTTGAGCGATCTCGAACCTTGGAGTCGGGTCCATCTCTTTCATTACCGCGAGTTCACGGATCTGCCACGCCAGATCTGTTGTAGCTTTATTCTCATCATCGTCTTGACAGAACGGGTTACTTTCGTCACTGGACGAGTCGCCGGCGGGTGCTTGACGCCTCCAGGAGTTTCTTCCAGTGCAAGGTCGAGTGTTCGCTGTCGATTCTGTTTGCTCTTCTTCTCGAGCAACGTGTGCCTTGAGGTTCTCCGACCTTGGCGTAACCATGTGCGAGTCGTGGAAGTATGGCGACTGTTCTGCTGAGCCAAAAACTGCTTTTGCGGTCTTCTTCGGCGTCCTTGACAACGGAATGTTCGCTGGGTGCACTCTTTCTCCGGCAGATCGGGCCACCGGTTGTCGTCCAGCGCCAACATCCTTGCTTTCAAACTCTGTCTTGATTTCCGTTTCCACCGCTGCAGCTAAGTGCCTGCTTCCGACGCGGTCCAATCGGCGAGGGCTGTTGACGACGGGTAAGCGTGTGCGTCCATGCCCATATCCATCAACAAGGACACCGTGTCCTCGGCTACTTGGCTCGTACTCGTCGAGTTCACAGGATAACTGAGTTCTTCGACGAATTCAGCCCACACGGCCTATCGCGCTGCCTTCGGTGCGAATAGCTGGATCCGGCATCGAGTTCAAGCATTGTCCAAGTGTCTTGTTCGCAGCTGGAGTGTCTCCAATAATCGGCTGGCGGTTCCCATCTTTCTTCGTCGTGAGTTGACTCGCG
>NBNE01001551.1:0-12020 GCA_002215365.1 Phytophthora megakarya | reverse complement strand
CGTGCGCATACGTGTAAGCTAGGTAGTGAGCACTAGGCCCACTACACATCTCATCACTCAACGACGTTGGCTAGAAATGCAACAGATTTGGTGAATTACAGAGATACTCAGCAGATTCACCAAAGCGATCTACAGCTACCGCATATCCCTTATAGAATTTTCCATGCTGGTGACGCATTCATTTCTGATTCCAGTTGTATCCAAACTGAATTAACATGCTACCAAAACGACAACGCCTCCTTTGTGCATCATGTGGTTGGAGACGAAGGTACACAGTGCAACGCTGAGATAACAATTCCTACAGTGAATCAAATATCTTCTACGACTGCAGAATATCAACAGAGCACCAACATAGCACGACAATCATGTCCACAAACGAATAGAAGATGTTAGCAAACAATGAACCCGTGAATTTGAACACCGCATAACATTGGCTTCATTTAAAGATCAATATAAAGAATACTTCGATATGTCTATTCAATATGTTACTTCTTTCGCTGGTCAGTCCCTAAACTGTTGATGGTCATATTTAAGATCCTCCACTTAGATATAATTATTCCTATATAACTGATCAATATAAATTACGCTTGGTTCTTCCGTACTACACGTATAAGCCATATTTCAAACGGGAAATTTCTATGCTGGTAAAGAGATTGGTGTAGTGAGGTAAGGCTTCGACGTAGGAAGTTGGAGAATGGGGACTTGATCAGTGCGAGATCGCGCAGGCATCCTTCAAGGTCTCACATAAACATGGAGCACTAAAGTATGCTGCATCAAGTCTTGCTACATATCATATCTTTCGTTACCTTCATGTCGCGATCTACGATGGGTCTTCTTCTTTTTGACCTTTCAAAAGCTGTCGAACAGATGAAAAAACCTGGTGTCATCCGGTAAGAACGTGATCAACACCACACATTGCAAATGTTGTGTACAGTGTCACGAAAAAAGCCATACAGTTTACGAAACCTCGTTGGACTAAGGCCGATCACAGTCGACGACAGTTCAGAAGTATTTGCTACTATTTTGCTACCCTCTTCGAATAGCTGAGGTGCTGATAATTACGGGTCGTTAATTACAAGGTTACACCTCCACCATTGAGATAGCGGGGACTAGTCTTGGAAAGCAACCCCCTATATATTAATCACGAAACAGGGATGCCCGGAATAACTTAAATTTGTAGCAATATACATTGTGCCTGTAAAGTGTGTTTATGATTTTCGGTGTTGTATTCACTTCGTAAGGTGTTTACGTCTTGAGACACCATATGTCCTATCGTCTCTTTTACGGTGATGAAATCCAAATTTTATGTGTTGACAACCCCTACTCCTAATGCAATCAAAAATGGATAGGTAAAACCAGGTGACATGAATTGGCAGTGTACATTACTGCATGGGTATAGGCTTTTTATGAAAGTGCTGTTTTTCTGTTCTGAGCAGAAACTGTCTCGTCTAAGAGATGGGCGCTATAGGTCAGTGACATATAGTGTGCATGTTAAATGCCCAATCAGATGTAAATAAAGCAAACAGTATACTATAAATTTATCTGCACGTTTGCATGGACATACAAGGTACACTAGCGCAAGTCTAAAATAGACTGATGTGGTACTCTGGTGCCCTAGCGTATAATTCTCTAAGTCCCACAGGTTTGTGTGTTTTCGATATTTTCGGTGTTTCGCAGAAAATGAAAAAGAAATCTAATACGTGTTGAAGTTAGTGTATGATGGTTTACGTATATCTGTCCCAGTAGATCGTCCGCAGCCTCCGCCACTGCACCGAAGTGCTTGGTCGTACTGGTAATATTGTGCAGGTATCTCATTCGCATGTACCCAACCACAAGGGGTCATTCGAGAAATCAGTCCAATTCTCGGCATCCGCTCCAAACTACAACAGCTCTAACACAATCAAGCACCACAGACCACATGACAAAAAGTCCTGTTGTCACAACCTGATAATCGAGTTGTTCCGTTAACTCGAGTATCTTCTTAAAAACGGAGCAGACTGCACTCTTCAGCGTAGATAGACTGCTTTGAAGTTGCATCGGGTCAAAGAAAAAAATATTTGTCTAGGTATCCACAAAAATGTACCCCAGTGGTGACCGAGGCTGATGGCACTAATGACGCTTTTGAGTCCATACTCCCCAACATCAAACGGTCTCGCGATGCTCAGGTTTTGCTCCATGGTGTCAAAGCCTCGGAAGCGCGGATTGATGATACCAACATCTTGATACATCCCTTTGATCATCAACAGCGCTCCAACAATGAAGCTGGAGCGCAGCCACCAATTTTCACGAATATCTAAGAGTTCGGCGTCAACTTGAGTGCGGCGACTAGCAATTCATTTTCCCAGGTTCATTTTCCTACCGCGTTCTTGTAGTTTGCATATTTTGTACAGTTCGGTTGGATTATGTTGGTACTCTATGCGTTTTCTGTTTCTTATCTTTGTGACGTCCAGGGTGGCTTGGAATGGCTCACCGACGGGCTCCACTTGGTATTCCATTTTGACGATTCAGGTTATAGTTGCTTCCGCAAGCTGTAAGTTGTTTATCCAATAGGTCATACGTTGCGCAGCCGTAATGATACCACCTCGCCAGCAGGCCGTGATTGTTGTTCTTGTCGATCACTTGGATGACCTCAAGTATTTTGACAGCTTCTGGAATGGACTTAATGACAGGAACGGGTTCCGATTATGATCCCACGTACGACTAACTTACCTTGAATGTGAATTGTAGGTAGAGCCAACTCTTTCACAATCGGCTTGTTGGACACCACACTGTACGGCCCACAGAGAGTCTTGATGGTGCTAAGCTTCACTGCACGTGTCTTTCTCCTTTCCCTAACTCTGGGTTTAATCGAGCGTGCTAGTTGCATTTCTTTTGCAGCCTCCTTTTCCCGCACGTTTTAATATTTTTTCTTATTTTGACGTAGCTCCAAATGTGGTGGAGTGAGATCAGCAAAATTCTTGAGAATGCAGGATCCGGCTTGCCACTGTGCCCAGGACACTATATGAGGGTGTACTCCTATTGATCCGTGATCAGCTGAACTTCCTCACCTTGTGCACTCATCCGTAGGGCCGGACTTTCCTCCTCCGGTAACTGCAGGGGAGGTCCAAGTTTTGAAGATGTGGTGAAGTGCGATCAAGATCTCACAAGAAGGGCAACGTCGGCTGCCTGATCGTGAGATAGAGACGCCCCAGGCGACAGAGATTCCACTCCAAGCCAAGATATCAAGTTACCTCTCCAATATCCAGCGTGCGACAACGCTGGTGTGTGATATTGACTCCGGATGACCCGAGATTGACCCCTGGAGTTATGGGTGGCGACGATCCCCGTACCGCGACGCGAGAATGGAAGATCAAGGGGAATGGGTGGACATGAGCCGCTTCCGACTCGCGATCTGGGATCTCGATAGATCGGCGGACATGGATTGATGGAAGGTGACTGTGTTGGAGTCGCGCTCACTACAGATCAAGATACCCCCGGTAAAGGCCATCCCTGGTGAGACGAGATGGTGATCCAGGGTAGGAGGAAGGAGGCGGGATGAGATCGTCGGGGGGGTAGCCGTCATGCGCCCCAGAATGAGCAGCAGTGACGAATATCACCGCGCGATGGCGACCAAGAGATGACTCAGGATCAGAGGCCGGGATCCCCGATCGCGATCGACAGGTTCCAAGATAAGGTATGTATCCGGATGTCAGGTGATCGTAGGAAAGCAGCTGAGGATGGGTTAGTGAATATAGGGATAAAAGTAAACAGACTCGAATTTGCTCTAAGCTGCACAAGTGTCCGCCCTCGCGAGGAATCGGGGATTAGTTTGGCCCCTCAAACGCGCAGACGGTAAGGACGTAGGATCTAGCGTAGTGGTTAAGCCTGGATAATATATTTGGCGAGCTTTGCTCTACCTAATGACTTGTCCTCAAGTTTTACTGTTGATCAGAAGGCATAGATTGCTTGGCCTGAAAATAGCATCGGATCTCGACCCAACACGTTCCCCTCTATAGGAAGAGGCAAGCATACACTAGGAAGGAGAAGATCTCCGTATTCAGACCCCCAAAAGACCTGAATCGACAACCAGGAAGGTCGATCGCGACTCAAGGACTCGTCTGCGACCGAGATCGACCAACACGAGGTAGAACAAAGACGTTCCGCGATATTTCAATCCCCTGCGTTCCACCCTTACCGGATCTACATCGAATGAGTCAACCAGGAGAGCGTAACCCGCCCGCCATCGGGCACACAAGGTGAGCAAGAACACAACCAGATCACGGATCATCGGAGGACCCCTTTCGTTAGTCGGTGTCCGAGTACCAGTGGTATCGAGAACCGCGTCAACAAGATTTCATGGATTCCGCTTCGCCACAAAGACCTTGAATGTATTGGTGAGACGCAGGAATGTGGTAAACAAGGCGGGATGTCTTCGCTCTGCTGCCTGGTAAGTTGATCTGGAGTCCACGTGAGTAGTCGAACGTGCATCACAAGTGACGAATCTTGGATCCGGCCACGTAGGTTGCCGTGGTGTGTTGTTCTTCCTTTGGGGTTGGTTGGGGTTGATCTTGCGATCCCTTTGCGTTACTTGCAGTCTCCTCTGACTGGAACTTGGGAGTAGTTCAGAGATCAATTGTGGCACGGCCAAGCACTAAATGCCGTGGATCCGGAGCTTGCACGAATAGAATAAGTATGAGGTAGTTAGATCTGGCCAGTATATTTCCAGCTATCCGAACTACGCTAAATACAATATTTCTAAACCGCGATCGCCTTGTAGGGTCAATATATGTCTTGATCCGAGGTGGCCGTAATGCACTAAGTGTGGATCATATATAGAAATCAGCCACTTGTGACAAATGATGCAAATTCGATTCTCTGTTATTCCTAAGCCTTTGATCCTAGTTCGTCCTATCATCTACTACCTGGATCTATTTACCTTCCTTTTTAGCAGCGCTTCTGCCGATTTCATACCTTGTTTACTTGATTCGAACTGGTCCTGAGTAATGGTATCCGGATCAGGTATAGGCGTTACCAAATCAGGTGCCTATAATAGGTCGCCTCAGATAGATCCTCGAATCAGTTTGATTTGAGTCCATTATACCTTATTGGATCTGGATCCACGGTAATTACCGTAGATCCGGGGAACATGTCACTCTTCTTGATCCTGTCATTTTCTTTCCGCAAATTTCCGGAACCCACTTCACCTCATAAACGAAGTAGGCGCTTCTGACGTTCCCTGGTTGATGAGTTTGACACTGATGGGCCGCTTCGGTTTGCTTTCGGTAGGACGTTGGTTTGAAACAGGGACTTCTGTGGTTGCTTGAAGGTCCACCCCTTGGACACCTTCAAGTTGATCGTCATCACCTAAATTCTGAGACGCAGCAAACAAGAGCTATGAAACAGTCACGCTCTCATCTAGCGAAATTTGGGAAAGATGAGGAAGGCCGCACGGTGAATCATCGCGACTGTCCTTGCTGTTGTTTTCTTCCAAACCATGGCCCGTGAATTCGTCCAAAGTTCCTGTATGAATAACATTTTTGGAACGTTTCAACCATTTCATGACGTAGAACTTGACTGGATTGAGACGGTATCGTTGATCTCGCCGGTAATCCGCTTGCCGTTGCTGTACTTAGGTTTTTATCCACAGGTGGCAACCATTTGATTAGAGGAATGTTCAATTCGTGGAGACCTCCAAAGGTTACCTCGACTTGTTCAATACTGTTCATCGGGCTTTCTACGATCTATCGCGGCAAAGAGGTGCACATCGGTGGGATAGAGGTCTCGTAATCGGCCTTGCGACGCACGTACATCACGTACTGACATGGTAAGAGGCACGTTTGCACGAAGACACAGTTGCAGGTCGAGGTCTGTGAACTGTAAGGTGTAAGAACTTAAGTAGAATACACATAGAAAACCGAAAGCATACAGTATACTTATTTGTACCGCCATATCAATTACTTGACTTGGTCCCGTGGAGGGATTAGTCACACCCGTTCTGTTTCCTTCCACTTCGATGTCATAGGGCTCATTTGATCCAACGACAAGTTTGAAGTGCTTTTCAGTCATGTGAAAAGCATAATCCCTTAACTTCATTGTAATTGCAGTTGGTTCTGCATAGGTGGCCGACTTCTGACGCAATGCATTTCCGCTAGGTACCGTTCTTCAGCGTAATATTGAAGAGTAATCCGCATCGGCAGATGTTCGTCAATGGTAAATGTACCTTTGGCGATCTCTTTCACAAGGACCACTTAGACTCGAGTAATTGTGGGAAAGGTTCTACAAATGAGGGACCCCACCACGCTTGAACATAACCCACTCATCAATGTTCGAATCCCAGTGTTCCATGAAGCTCCTGCAGGGTATAGTTGTTCCATCGTCGCCTAGCGTCTCTAATAAAACCGTGTTTAAAATCGTCGTACTGCTCAGGAGATTCTGTATTGACTAACACTTCATTATGCCTTTTGGTTTCATTGTAGCCCCCTGATCCATATCACCGAGTAGCGAACACTGTTTCTTGAGACAAGTATCCACGTACCACTGCCAAAGCAGTTGCCTTGCATGGGGCCAAGATGTGATGAGATAGTTTCCCAGCTTTCAGGATAGCTTGAGTGAGACAATGGAAATCCAGAGACCTCGATTGGTGGATATGGAGCAGACGGTGTGATAATTGTGGAACAGAAAGGGGGATGTGAGTGACGAGTGTGTGGAGCGCTAAGAATAGACCCTTAGGTTTCTGAAGCACGCGTTTCAGTGATGTACACTTTGGAACGCACATGTGCTCGGTCCGTAGCCGCCCCGTCCTGAACACGGGTTGCCAAGAAGAATCTTAAATTGTCTGCGTGAACGTATCGCTGCAGACAATCCGTATTGCCTTGGTTCAAGGCACCAAATATCACAACTCCAGACCCAGGAACAACTGGAAACGACCACAATAACCCAATATGCGCCGCAAGACACCCCAAGGAAGTCAACAACTACATTGTATGGACTATCAAGTGTCCAAGGATATCGTATGAACATGTTACGACTACGATGGAATGTGAATGGAGCTAGAAAACAATGATCCAGACCTTCGGTAGTCCGAAACGGGCCTCACCTCAGAGATACAGGCCTCGTTCCAGACCTTCCGAGCCCGTTCCAGAGATTACCGATTGCCAGGGATACTACCAAGCTACCAAGACACTAAAACAGCAAGCCTAGATGTCCTACGACTGTGTGCAGTGTGTAAGACCAAGAATCATGTGAATAGAGGACCAGTTTCAGAGCAGAAGAGACGACCTAAAAGCGTGGAGGTTCAAGTTGAAGACAGCGAAGTGTACCCACCCTATACAAAGACCAAGGGAACTCCCCCAAAGGTATACATAACACAAGATATTACCAGAATGAGTTAGAAAGAAGATAGCCGAAGTATAAGAGTGATAAACAGAGTTCGCTTTTCCAAATTGAGCACAAGTCAAATTCGTTCGGTGGCCCGCTTGGCAAGGGCGCGTGCTGAAGGACGCCGCGTACTTCCTCCCCAGCATGAAGTCGAGGTTGCATGTGGAGATCGAGCGCGACGGCATTTCAGAGTTAACTCACGGCATTCCATTTCCCAGTTGGGCTCACTGAGTGAAGATAAGAGTGGGGTTCCCATTTCATGTTAACGATTCTGCTTAAGTGGTTTAGTAGTCCCCTGCAAGTTTATAAGTAGACTGCATTTCAGAGTATTGTATCCCTCCTAGAGGGTGACGCGCGTGAATAAAGGAGTGTGCTTCATACTACCCAGTGTCTAAAGCGCATACTCAGTTGACAGGTGATAGACGCACCGTTCAAGGGTCTCAAAGAATCAGTAACGGCTGTATATTTGTAAATTGTACTCTGTATTTTGGCTATCTTATAAGAGGGCTTTGTTCTTAGTCTAACAAGGGTGCGTTTCAGACATTAAACGTCCAACCCGACACGCTCAGTGCCTACATTAACCACCAACCCAGCAGGTTGTCAGGCTACCACCAAGAATCCAAAGCGATTCACAAGGGCCAAACGTCGACTCTGAAACGATCGCGTTCTAGGGTTTTTGACCCCAGTTCAAGAACGTTTATCAATTCTCTGGACCCCCAGGTATATACTGGCGGCGGAATGGTTCACTGACCTTGCCAGCTGGTGAGGACTCGTCCAAGATACAAAGGAGTCAACAAGAAAAATAATTGAACGCACAATGGAGTCTTCGGTCGTCCGCACCAAGCTGAATGCGGCTCGAACCGAAGATCCTGTATTATAATTGGTCAACAACCCAGACAACGATATATTCAGCACTAATTAAGCCCATGAATCAAAGTTGGTACCGGTGTTTGACTGATGGTCATTCGGGGACGATATCAGTTTCGGGGGAAATATTCGAAACCTATCTAAAAACACTGGAAAAACTCGTGAGTCACTTCGAAGAATGCCGAATAAGTATCAGCTTCACGAAAAGGAACTTTGTTCAGCTTAAGGTGGATATCTTGTTTAACGAAATTTCAAATGAGGGGATACAAGCTGACACCAATAACATGACCCCGATCACGAAGATACATTTCTCGAAAAACGAAGAAAACGATGCAATCCGTTTTGGCCGCTCAAAACTACTGTAACAAATTTATCCCAGTATCGCAGTCTTCGGAGCATGATTGTACCAGATGAAGGACGCGAATTTCGGTGAAAGGGGAGACTTACCGACTGCAATACGGAGTTCTGGTGCATTAAAGTTAAAACCTGTCAAAGCACCGATTCTTTGCCACTTCAATCCAGCTAACAATGTTCACATCATGCTGTTTGCGAATGAATGGGCTTTAACCAATACATAGTCCATATGCATGATGAGAAACTTTAGCCAGTGGGATTTTTAGGAGAGTCTGAAGGGATGCGGAAATGGATTATCATCTCGAAGAGAAAGAAGTACTGGCGCTATTACTGCTGTTGAATACATGCAACACGCAGCATGGCGGACGCATCCTGCGCGTGTATACCTGATTATCTACACTGGAGTGTCTTACCAAGTCAAAATCACGATCGGACGTGTGGTGCAATAGGCAGTATTGCTATTCTTTTTACATATGATTGTGCAGCGGATCAAGGAGAAAGTTTGAATTTATGAGCTTGATGCCGTCAAGAGTGACTATCTTTGGTGGGAATAGACGATTTTCTAGTTTCTATTGCACCACCATCCAAAGTCCCTCCGACGGCTCGTATCGACCTTACACTTCTATATGTAAAGCTACCAAAATATGATTGCAGGGGTATGGAAATGAAGGACTGACATTGCAATTTGTTATATCTACGTCAATGTTTCAAGACGTTCTCCAGCGTAGTCATGACTCTCTAGAAGACGGTCACCAATGCGTGGTGAGAGCCTCAAAACAAGTGTAATTTGACTACTATTGGTTTGGATTATACTCTGATGTTGGGAAATACGTTAAGTTGTGTCTCGATTGATAAGAGACCCCAATTTCGCGTATATTCGCCGGGAAATTTATTGACAGAAAGTCCATTCCAGATAGTGTCCATTGATTTTACCATTCCGCTACCAAACCAACAGCGAGTAAACACGGCAATGCTCGTATTCCAACGCGCTTTCACATGACGATACCTATGTCAGACACGACAACGCTAAGGATAGCACAAATGATCGAAGAATGCGTATTCCGAAGATTCGGGACACCATCGCTCATACGCCATGATAAAGGCCCTCGCTTCACGAGTGAGGTCTTCCAAGCGTTTGCAGGAATGATGCAGTCGAGATCTTGCGCAACTCGAGTTATTAGCCACAGACAAACGGACAGCAGGAAAGGTCCGTCAAAATGGTGATGGAATCGGTAAAAATATATACAGAAGCCCTGCTTCAGCAAGATTGGGACGACATCGTCGAACACTTAGTGTTCACCATCAACACCCTAATGGGTACAACCTGGTGTTACATGAATACGTATCTGTTTTCACCATATCAACTTTACACGTTACGTCTTTTTCACCATATATGCATCAGATATGAAGAAGAAGAAACAACATATCATGGTTAAGAGAATCATCAAATAGTACTTCAGTGGCGAATTTCAATAGATGTATGTGGCCAAACCACCTACCAGCGCTTGGAATGAATTGTGTTTAGCGCTAGTTAAGTTATAAAATCGCCATTCTCAACAGGAAGAGCTGGTCACCAGCATCGTACTGCAACTTTGCAGTACGGTGCTATACTTCGTGTCATGGATTATGTTTTGCTAACCGTAGTCCTCCATTTCACGCGCAACCTATTGAATCTCACATGAACGATACGCCTGCCTATATTGATCGATTTGACTAATACAGCAGAACGTGCACATTACAAAGTCGAATATTTTCTAATTGTATCAGCTGATTTTGTGTGTTTTCGGTATTTGGCTGAGTATACGGATCTGCACATCAACAGGGCTGTCGACGCAGCCTGCTGGCCAAAATATAAACGGGATCTTCAAGTTCACAAAATTCAAAATCTGCTTTTTTACTGCTCCCAGCAGTTCAGTTTCAAGCCTCGCACAGACGCCAAACCAGCACGTGGCACGATGCCCATGAAGAAGAACTTCCTCCGCAGCATCGACACCCGCACCCAGGGACGACACGAGCCCACAAGAAGCTTAACCGACAGCAGCAAACAAAACTCAAGCGTGCATAGATCTAGTCGGAGAGTCGCGCAGCTCAGGAAGACGCGGGGCCTTTCATCAGACGCCTTCTACCTGTTTCTCCGGGTGTACTAGACGAAAGAAACTGACCGCTGCGCAGGAGCAGTGGCTGCAGGACCGTTACGGATAATGTTTTGGCACAGGCTCACGCACTGCTGAGCGGGAAAAAGAAGAGGCTCGCTGGGAATCCTAGTCGCCGCAGGCTCTTTAACTCCTTAAAAAACGGCACAAGTTCGGTTAACAGCGCGCACCTGGATGCCAGAGTGGACGAATTAGAGAATGGATTTGGACAAGAGGCGCGAGGAAGACGTGAAAAGATGAATCGTTCAAGTGGAGACCCAGAAGATTCTCGCATGCAAAGTTGGGGAGTTGGCGTAGGCGACGATGGCAGAGAAGGAATGCAAGTGAAACATAAAACGAAACGACACCAAAGACAAAGCAAATCAAGGAGGTTGTGAAACCAGGCAGAGACTCGGACGAGTAGGTAGCTGGTGATGAAGCTTTGCAGCAAATAGATGAAGAAGACACTGTGGAGTGATACGAAGTCCGTGGCGATGTGGATTACAAAGAAGAAATCGTAGTTGCGATCGATGAACAGGAACGTGGAATTATTTCTGTTAAAAGGCGAGGGCTACTGTAACAGCACCGAAAAGAAACCAAAAAATCCAGCACGTGGAACTCTGGGGGTAGTGTCTAGACGCAGCTGAACTCGCAGAAGAAAAAGAAAATCTACGCTCCGACGTGAGTGCAACAGCAGTTGCAGTCAGCTTTCTGGAAAGGCTTTCCAGTATGTGGCGGTTGTTCAAGGGGAAGAACCCAGCCTGGTCGAAGATCCGTGTTGTGATGACCAATAGGGCGCATCACAAAAAGGAGGTGGTGCACGTAGTTTTGTGGCGAGGTCGGTGAGCCTTTTTCGCCGCAAGTGTAGAGTGCGGTATGCCAAGGGGTCCAGAAACTTGATAAACGCTCTTGAACTGGGGTCAAAAACCCTAGAACGCGATCGTTTCAGAGTCGACGTTTGGCCCTTGTGAATCGCTTTGGATTCTTGGTGGTAGCCTGACAACCTGCTGGGTTGGTGGTTAATGTAGGCACTGAGCGTGTCGGGTTGGACGTTTAATGTCTGAAACGCACCCTTGTTAGACTAAGAACAAAGCCCTCTTATAAGATAGCCAAAATACAGAGTACAATTTACAAATATACAGCCGTTACTGATTCTTTGAGACCCTTGAACGGTGCGTCTATCACCTGTCAACTGAGTATGCGCTTTAGACACTGGGTAGTATGAAGCACACTCCTTTATTCACGCGCGTCACCCTCTAGGAGGGATACAATACTCTGAAATGCAGTCTACTTATAAACTTGCAGGGGACT
>NBNE01001550.1:0-12025 GCA_002215365.1 Phytophthora megakarya | reverse complement strand
TGATGCAAATTCGATTCTCTGTTATTCCTAAGCCTTTGATCTTGATTAGCCCTATCCTCTACTACCTGGATCCACATACTTCCTTCCCAACAACCGCTTATCTTCGAATCTGGATGTATACCCCTGAATACATACCTTGTTTATTTGATCCTGATTGGCATTGGGTAATCATGTCTGGATCAGGTATAACCATACCCAGATCAGGTGTCTATAATTAGGTTCTTCCAGATTGGTCCCATCACCTCAGAATCAGTTGATCTGAGTCCATCAGACCTTCTCAGATCTGGACCCACGGTAGTCAATGTAGATCCAGGCATACCTGTCACTCCACTTGACCCGATCACTTCCTGTCTGCAATTTCTCGGAATCCACTTTACCACACTTCAACTTCATCAGCAACGACTGTCGAATCAGCTACAGCACTACGAGTATACGCACACACTGAAGCGAGCGTGAATTAGACTTGTTCTAAAATGATTACAGGCTGCTTCAATGTCCAGGACTCTTTCGTAGTTCAACGGATAAGTTGTTCAGACAGCCCTTCAGCACTACGTTGTTTTTTAAACATAACGATTATTGATCAAAAATGAACGTCATGTACCAATGCAAAATCGTGAAGTGCTGCCATGGTACAGATTCAACAACAACGTAGCAGGCAGAGGAGACGTCTTTAAACCGTTAGTCGTGCAAAAAGAATATGTCGAAAATTTGTAGTATAGGAAGTAGACATTCTCGAGAAGAAGTAAAAGAAAATGTGAAATATTCACTAACCCTCCTGCCACTTGAAGTAGTTGAACTTGCGCTTGTACATCATGAGCTCGTGTAGCATGAGCTTATGAAACATGAGAGCATGTATCTATCCTACGCAACTTACAATTAGCAATAAGTAAAGGCCCATCTAGAGAATGTGCACGCGAGTCAACGGAAAGTGAAGCATCTCATCTTGCACCTCCGACACTCGTTCCACGCGGAACATAAACTCTTAGCTCACCTACGTGTCTTCACTTGACACCACCACCCCCGTCACATGTTTGTCATAGCTTCCCAAGGAGCACATCTTGCGGAGTGACGTCAACTGAGGTGCTGTGAACGCCTTTATCATCAGATCAGCAGCCATATCATCGGTATTAACGTAGGCTGGCTTGAGAACGCCTCATTTGGCGTAGTCTATTGTAAACTTCAGCTTGGTATCGATGTGTTTGGTTCTGGTTGAGCTTTCTTCGTTCTCGATTTGTCGAAGAGCGGCTTGGTTATCCTTGTGCGTCGGCATCGGAGTATTAACTGGAAGTCCGAGCTCACCAAAAACTTACAAACACCGAAACGTTCTTGCGCTGCATGTGCTGCAGCCACAAACGCTGCTCCCATGGTCGATAAAGCGGCCACGGGCTGATTTTCACACAGCCATCCTATGACCATTGCGTTGACCTTGAATTATGCCCCACCCACCGATTTGCGATCGGTTTTGTCGCCAGCAAAGTCAGCACCGTTAACGTTTTCCAAATGCAATCCAGCAGCGCTAATCACAGGATCTCCTTCTAACTTGAGTTTCAAACCTGTTGACCCCTTCAGATAGTGAATTGTGCGCTTTACAAGTCGCCAATCATTGATGTGACGTACTTTTGGTTCCTACCCGAACGGAAGTGGAGGTTGTGACGCTCCAGTTGGATCAGAGTTGAAATATAGGAACAAAGTTCCCTGTGGATAGACGGCCCCTCCCGAACATGCGATTTATCTGGGGCCGTGAGCGCGGGGAAGGTTACTGTAGGATAGTAAGGCTCCGGGACTCGGTCAATAACCTAACCCTTCGAAACGGTTGTTTGGATCAGGCAAAAGTCAACCACTGAGGACGTCCAGGAAGGTCCCGACCTTATAGAGTACTCCAGATAGGTAGTTAAACAAACAATCGTCCGGAGACACTACCTGAGTCCAGGGAGGGGTTAATACGCAACTTAAATATACACTCTGTGTCTTTCGGAGAGCGATTCCACCGGCGACAGCCGTCAACAATGGGCGCGACCCTGGGAATATGAAGTGCTTGCTCCGTGCCGGCTTGACCGCGTTCCGGGATGGGCAGATATGGAACGCCTGGTGTTACCTTGGGAACACCCGGCAAATGTGATATAGATTTACCTGGGGAACAGTCTCCGAACACGGGTCCCCGAATCGTGTGCTCTTCCTTTAGTGTTGTGGAGCTTGGGATTCCGAGGAATCGAGCTCTGCGCGCTTGGAGGGAAAAGTGAGACTGAATTTAGGGCCGGCTGCCGGTATGTACTTGGCGCGACACTTAGACATATGGTAATCCTAGGATCTGCTAAACTACTGGGTTTCACTATGGTTCGACTTGAGGACACTATGGATCGGACCTTCTGGGGTTGTATCTTTGTCAATATTGCGATTCCGGGCCAGGGAGCCGGGGACCAAAGTCTTCTTGGCTCGAGGACTCGGGCATTCTCGAGAACCGGCGATCGGGAACCCAAAGTTGGTTCCGGGGAATAGCCCCATGCTAAACGATGTACGCCGAGGGTCCCCTGAGGTGTCCGAAAATCAGCAGCTGGGATAGTGTCTTCGGATCTCACCCCTTATCACGCTGGCATTCCTCAGCCCGGCGCCCATCATTGTGTCCCCGACCTGTACTCTTCCGCTTCGGGCCTTGGGACTCGGGAACAGCTCGAGTTATACTGGTATTCCTCGGTTGCAAGTTAGCAAACGGTACTCATCAGTTTCTCCTTGGGAAGGTTCCGGGCGATACTGGTATTCCTCGGTCGCGGTTCCACAATCAGTACTCATCCGTTTACGTCGCTGAGGCTACAGGTCACTACTGTTCGGGGAGTCGGTACTTGTCAATCTTCGTGTTGCACTTCGTCGTCGTCACTAGCGCCACATTTCCGTCGGGTCTCGAAGTCTCCTTACCACTTTCAACCGGCTTATTCCTCAAGTTTCCTGCAACCTATTCCATACCAACGATCGACATGACTCAAGACGTACCTTCGGTTCCTTCTTAGTCTGCTTCGGGCGCCAGAGCTGAGAGAGCTGGCTCGCCTCCGCCAGCCGCTCCCCAGAACCCCACCTTAGGCTTGGTCCCGGACACTGCCAGGGCCCAGATGGAGTAAGCGCGTGCGCTGATTGCGCTGGGCAACAGCTCTGGTGGCATGCTCCCGCCCCTCTCTGAAGCAGGGCGACGTCTCCGCGACTCTCTCCTGTGTCCGTAATATCCGCTGGCCTCGGAAACCTACTGCTCGGGCGTGCAGATCGTCTCTCGACAATATGCCGGGCCTCAAGTGAAAGAGAGCCTCGGAATTCGTTCTGTCCAGGTCTCGCTCCCCACCGGCGATGGAGCTGAAGTGGATTTGGCGACAGTTCTGGGGCCTGTGACTCTCCCCCCACCGTTCACCTACTTTCCTGTGTCCGCGGAAGGCGTGCGGGTTGTCGCTTCCGGGAACTCTGAGAGCTTGTAGATGTGCGACGTTGGGGGTCTAGTGCACGTTGCGGTCCGGGTCCCGTCGTTCTCAGTCGTGCAGCTCGACACATTGTCTCGACTGGTTGTCGGGGGCGACCGCACTGCTACCGATATCCTGTCGCCAGCACATCCCCAAGGGGTCCCAGTGGCAGTGGACCCAGACCAACGTGCACAGGCCGAGGAACTTCATGCAGGTCCACTGATCGGCGCGTTCGGAGCGGCATGTTTCAGGCGTCTAGTGCTGAACACGTTGAACGCGCTTCACCTCGCCCTGGCTCACATCGTGACTCTGGAGCCTCTCCGGAACCTCGCCACGACCACGAATCCGGGAGCGCTACTGCGAACGCGTTGCTGACCATGGCCCTGCATCGGTCCCAGGACCAGTTGACAAAGAGTCATCGGGAACGGGACGTGGCGCCTCCGCGAGGAGGAGGCGTCTACGACTGCGGCTCTCAGGGCTGTTGTAGCCCGGACTCAGGTCACCTGGAGCCATGAGTACCAGGATTGGTCACAGGCCGAGGAACGTCTGGAGAGGCTGGAGCCAGCTCACGCCGACTTGGAGCGCTCCCTAAGCGAAGCCACCGCGGAGACGGTGAGGCTCCAAGGCACTCTCAACTCGGCGACTGCAGAGTGCCAGGAGGCGCGGAGTGAGCGGGATGTAGGCGGGATGCGACTCAGACCGAATTGGCTACACGATCTCCGACTCCCCCCAGTGACACCGTTCCCAAAGTCGATCACGACGCGGAAGTGCTGGTCTGCGAAACTCGCTGCAGGCGTTACAGGTGGCTAACGAAAATCTCCAGCAGGATCGAGACCGCCTTCGAAGCCTGGCTGATCCTCAAGCTCTAGTCGCGTACTTCGTCTCGATGGGCGTGAATGGAGATGGTGCTGCCTTCTAGGAACAAATACAGGCGTAGTTCCAACGTCGTCCACGGCTGCCCTACACCATTTATCTGTTCTTAGGGAGGAACACCCATGCCCTCGTCTGGGGGCGACTCGGGGACGACGGGTGGAGGTAGTCTTGGCGGTGATGGGGGGGTGCCCGGGACTACGTCCCAGGGGTCCACTTCTTCGGGTGCCAGCTCTACTCCGTCCGGTTCGTCAAGCGACGCTGGGTCAGGGAACGCTTCGCCACCTTCTGGGCTCCGGTCCTGCGGCTATTGGAGCTTCTACGGCGTGCTCCACCGTGTCTCCCGCCGCGAGTCGCCTTTCCGAGGGGTCTCCAGAACCCAAGTCTGTTTCGTCCCCGTCACCAACGCATTCAATGCTGCGTCCCGACGTTCCCCAATAAAAAGGCTACAATATTGGTCCGGGATCCTCCGCTAGCGCCAAGTCGCCTCTCTCCGGGGGTCACAAGTCCCCAAAACACATCCGCTTCACGGAGCTTCCAGACTACGAGGGCAATGCCCCCGACGGGCTACCGAAGGACGTAGTCTAGGACCACTATGCGATGTGTGACGGGGGCGACGATGTCGAGGACTCACAAGAGGAGGAAGCCGGGGCTGGGGACGACGGTGATGACGTAGAAATCTTGCCCGGAGGTGGTTCCCAGGCGCCTCTGCGTTTGTCGGCCGATGGCCAGCGGCAGGTTCAACTCCGGGTATACACTCCCCAGACCAATCCGAAGGCACTCTTCTACCGTGTCATGGATGATGACGCCGAGCCCCCTCGCTCGGACGACGACTTGAAGGTGTTACCCGCTGACACCAACCTCTCGTACGTGCGTCTCGATACCCTTGAGGTCTGGTGAATGTACTCTCACAGAGGCAGAGGCCGTGGTTCTGGGGACAACTGCCGAAGACATCGTGGTCCATGCGAACCTCCGTCGCGACGTGATCTGCGAGATCATCCGGCGCCTCTTGTGCCTTTGGAGCTTGGACGACGTCGACTGGCTCAGACACGTCCCCGAAGAGTATTTCGACCGGGCTTACAAGCGCGCGGAGGAGACGAATTGGGTGGTCGGGGTAGATTCCCCTGGCTGTCTGTTCCTATGGAGCCTCACGAGGCTTCGGAACCGTCGGATGGTGATGACGACGCCTCCGACATGGAGGACGAAGTCCCGAGCACACCCAATACTGGTCGTTCGAAGAAAAGAGTCTCGGGAAGCTCTGCTTCCACGACTTCTCCATACGGTAAGAGACCTCGGCGCTCGGGGCCCCACTCCAGACTCAGCACGCCGTGTGGTTTGGCTCCCCGAGGTGTCGTCTGACGTCTCATCGGACGAGCTCTGTTCTCCAGTGCGTCGGCGCAGGTTGTCGCTCCCCTAGAACGCTGCTCCCGACTTCTGTCACACGGACACCGCGGACGCCATATCCTGGTTCGTCAACGGCGTTCAGGTGCATCCGGAGAGTCAGTCTGGGAAGCACCAGACACGTGGGTTCCTTGACTACGAGGTCGTGCCCACCTCGTCGGCGGAGGCGAAGGGTCGCCTGGACATCGTGGACTTGGTGGATGGTTCTGGGCTTGGCGAAGACACCCCCTGGGACACGATGTTCCGATACCGAGAGGAGGTGTTTTGGTTCCCCTGTGAGTAGATTTCTGAGGAGTGCCCCTCAGGCTTCAGCGGCGACTTCATGGTCATCGCCTCAGAGTACGTGTTGCTCATGTTTGTGCATCGCCAGGCTCAGTGGGAACGCGGTCACTGGGTGGTGTTCGACCGTTCCGGCGAAGCGTAGAAGCAAGTGTACCTGGACCGCGCTTCTCGCCAGAGACTCTGGTACAAGGCGCTGACGAAGTTGCGTGTCAAGGTGGCCCTGCTACCAGCACGGGAGCGGAAGTGATTTCGTTGCGAGTCTGGGCTCTGGCGCCGTCCCAGACTCCCAATCGCGTGGGTCCACGTGGCGACCACACTCCATCTCTACGTGATCTGCGTCGGGCACTGAACCGCCGCGACCCAGCTCGCGTCTACTGGGAGCTTCCGGGCTCCGCTTTGCGTCGCTCAGAAAGCGTGTCCCCAACTACTTAAGGGGCTGACCCCGATGACCGCATCTTCATTCCTCTTCCTGATGACTTGTCTGCAGAGTTCGTGGACTAAGTGTTTTACTCCAGGCCCCTGAGGTCTTAATCTTTTCAATACATCTTGGCGTTTGCTTCGTCTTGGTCCTGTCTGTTTGCCTGGTTGTCTTCAAGTCTTCATGTCTTTCTTTTGGTAACATGTATATATCATGCAAACATGCAATCACCTGTGTCCCAGAGGGTATTCTCATCTGGGGACACAAAGCTTCTGGGGGACACGCCAGGGCGCACTTGGCAGTGGGCCCCGGGTCCACGCCCCATGAAACATGCACTTCATTCATGTTCTGGGGAGTATTCTCACCCGAGAACATGGGGTCTCTGAGGGATACTTCAGGGCCCACTACTGTGGTAGGCTGCATGGCTCTACCGGACTTCTTCGTCCGGGAGCTCGTCTCCAGACTGCATGGCCTGGAAACGCACACGGGCTCGCTCTCCTTGGTAAGATTCCTAGAGCAGCCTCCCGCAGTTGAGGCGTCCTCGGGGAATCCAATCTGGAGCCTCGTAGCCTTTCCATTTCACTAGGTATCCCTTGACGCGCTGGCTGGTGCAGGTCCGGGTGACCCAGCGCACGTCGAGTATCGTTTCCACCTCGTACTCCCTGGAGCCTTCATCGGGTTCCCAACTATCTTCACGGAGCAAGCAGCGTCGAAGTCGTCGTCCTCGGGGATGTCTATGGTTCCCGCGGTCCGCTCCGGGTATTTGGCTTGGGGCTTAAGACTGCTAACGTGGACCCAGGTACTCCATACCCTCGACCTGGAGGCAGTATCGGAAATCGCTACCTTTTTCCCGGATCCAGAACGGGCCGTGCCAGATATGTGCGAGCTTCTTGGTGAGTCTGGGACGGACTCGGGCTAGGTACAGCCATACTGAGTCCCCGACCTCGAAATCATCCTTGAGTCGGTCTGTAAGCTGCTTCCACTTGCGGTTATGGTCCTCGGCACGGCGCTTCTTGGCTTTGCTTGGAGGTCCCGGGCCCAGCCTCTCGCGTGTTCCACCTGGCGGTGCACCTTCGTGCGCCATTCCTGAGGGTCCCTAAGCTGCACGTCTCGGGGAACGTTTCTCATCAAGACTTCGACGGTACCCTGGGCGTCCCAACCGTGCACCAAGTAAAACGGCGTGCCAAGTCGGGTGAAGTCGAAAAAGGTGTTCAGCGCCCACATGAGCGTTTCGGCTAGCTCGTCCCAGTCACGCTGGTCCACAGTCTATACGTACGCCTTAACACTGCGGATCATCGTTTGCACGGACCTCTCTTGTTGTCCATTGGCCTGGGGGCGATACACTAGAGTCACGCGTTGCCTGCTCCCGAGCATCTCCCGAAAGTGCTTGAACACCTGATCCATAAAGCGCGGGTCTCGGCCGTGACGGATCATCTCACTGGCTCCGAATCTCCGGAACATGCACTCTTCGTAGGCTTCAGCCACAGCTTGGGCTTCAGTGCTCGCCATGGCCTTGCTCATGATAAAACCAGAGAACGCGCACTGGAACAGGAGCAGCGCCGTATTGGCCCATGCGGACCGAAGTAGCAGTATCACAAAGTCCATGGAGACGACCTGGAACGGTCGCGTAGCCAACAGGTTGCCGAGTGTCGGGCCCGGGTTCCGGGATAGTCCCTTAGCCGTGACACAGTCAACGCACTCTTTGACGTACTGCTCGGTGTGCTTAAACATGCCAATCCAGTAGAACTCCGTAGGCAGTCTCTCGTAGGTCCGGATGATCCCCTGATGAGCGCCTTGGAAGTCCACGTGGCAGTGGTGCAGAATGTCCTCCTGGAGATCCCGAGATATTACCAGGCAGAGACGGTCTACGGCGTCTCGAGGACGTTCTGGGGTGTTCCGGTTCACGTAAAACAAGTCGTCTTGGGAGTCCAATACAAATTGGTTCGCCATCTTGGCCAAGTGTGTTGTCTGCTTCAGGGACAATTGCTCGGTCACGCCTCGGAGGAACCTTACCGAGGGCGCTAGCCCCGGGTCGTGTGCCTGGTGAGAGCAAATCCTCCTCCACGGTTCTCTGCGAACGTCTTCAGGGTCCTCTTCAGAGTCCCGGCGATTGGGACTCTGGGGAACAGCTGTCGATTCGTCTTCCGTACCTTCGGTTCCCGACTCGTTGATTCCGGATTCATTGGTTCCGAGGCCATCAGTCCCGGAGTCATCGGTCCCAGAGTCGTCGGTTACAGAGTCCTTGAGTCCAGGGTGGGGTCATCCGTTCCAGAGTCGTCGGCTCCGGGACCCGGAGCCGATTCCTCTGTAGCCTTGACCTGCTAGGACTCCGAGCGCGTCACCGCGAACACGTCGCCTTCTAACCCTTCTGATGAGCGCTTGGGTATGGTCTGAGCCATGGTCAGGAACGTGCACTCCACAGTGACTGTTCTCAGGGGCTCGGGTCCTTCATCAGTTTTTAGTGGATTCGGCTCAGGCCTTGGAGCAATTTGCGTTCTCCGGGGTCCGTATCTTCCAATGATGACTAGTCCTGAATGACGCGCTTGGAGATGTAGTATGTAGCAGCGTTGAAATCTCTTTTCACGTGAACTAGGCGTAAGGACTTGAACCGTGCTTGGAGTCCTTCAGTCTCCTGGAGTAACCTCAACAGTTGGGTCTGGGTACAGCCAATGACGCCTTGGAGCTGCTGTATTGCAAGTCGGAAGTCCCCGCCTGCAACCAGTTCCTGGACCCTCGTGTCTAGAGCGAGTTGCATGCCCTTGACTAGTCCATAGTACTCGGTTTCATCCACGGTAGCTATCTCCAGAAAGTGCTCCGCGGCCGCGACGATTTCCCAACTCGGGAGGCTCCAGAATATACAAGCAACGCCCCCAGTCCCATCTCTCTTGGCGGCTCCGTCGAAACTCAACAGGTGCCCGATGTGGTCACTAGAAAGCATTTCCAGACTGACTAGCGGTGTCTTGATTCGGGAGCCCTTTCCCGGAACCAGGGTTTCGGTGACCTCATCGAGGCGTTCCCGGGGGTGATACCCGCCCCCAGGATCGCTGCTGTGGCGAAGTGGCTTGGCAGAAATTGCTGACTGCCGCTATCCAGCTCGCTACAGTGCCTCGGACGACCGCCTAACGGAGGGGGTACTCCGAATGTCCGCTGATGCTGAGGTTCTTCTCACCTTGTGTACCTATCGGTGGGGCGGGGTTACACTCTTCCGGTGACTTGAGGATGCCTTGGTTGTTGATCTTGGGGACCGTATGGACGGTACTTAGGATTGTTGACTACCGCGCAGTTACTTCTTCACGCGGCGTCGGTTGTGGGATGTAGATCAAGTAATCGGTCTACGTGTCCTTGTGTGTTGTTGTCTTCCTTTCCGTTGCTTGCCGCTTCCAATAGCGGGATCTTGAGGGGGGTTGTTGCTCACTCCCTAGCCAAGCGATCTAGGGGCTCTCGGTGATTTCCCTTCGTGTGCTCTGGTGTCTCCTTGGTCGTCAGGGGGACCAATGTACGTTCCCTGTCTGGTATGGAGTGTCATGTGGCTTAAGAAGAGAAGGAGTCCAATGTGAGGGGTCCAAAGAATATTTTGAAGTCTGCCTATCTCTCCCTAGCCTATCCGCACAGCCACTCATTCCTAAACCGTACCCACGTGCGCCATAATCCCGGCGCCCTTGTACCCATATCAGCCATGCTCATCTTGTACCAGAAACTGGGTACCTCACCTGGCGATTTTCGACCTTCGATCTCCGGTTCATGACCTTCGATCTTAGGCCCTTTCTCCCAGACTTTCGATCTTCGATCTTGGATCCTCATCTCGTTCTTCCTATCTTCGGTCTTCGACCTTGGATCTTCGACCTTGGATCTTCGACCTTGGATCTTCGATCTAGATCGAAACTGGTAGATCGAAGTTGGTAGATCGAGGTCGGCACCGGGCGGTCAGCCTTGTGTGTTCCACATCATATTGACTTGTTGTGGAACATGTCGCAGTAGATTCTTTAGTTTATGTCTCAGACCCCAGTCTCAGTCGTGGATCAAGACCCAACTACCGGATCTCACACTCGGAAACTTCGATAGCCGGTCATGTCTTCTCGTGCTCCCACCTATGACTCTCCTTCGGGCAGGAACCCTGGTGCTCCCCAGCAGGGGTATCCTCCAGATGCGACGACCTCTTCTGTCACCCCACCTGGTGCCTACTCCCATCTTCTCTCCTTCCTTCGCGCAGCGTAGATCACCTGCTGAATGCTGGTGTTCTTCTTCTTTGCAACCCCCAGTCCTGTCGGTCCCACTGTGCCTCCTACCGTGTCAGTTGCTGTACCAGCATTTAATGCCACCGCCGTGTACGGAGCGCTGGATGTGCTCGCGCTATCGCTCCAGCATGTGGAGGCCCTACAGTCGCTTGAGGATGATCATGGATCTGAGCTTTCTGCTCGGCGTTCGCGTACGCTGTACGAGCGATGGTAACATCACGCTCTGGGGAACAGAAGTTATTGGGATGATATGATCCAAATCCAGAATGAGAACGTACGCAGATCTTCGCTTTGGTCGCGGTGCCCCTTTTCACGCCTGACGTCACCGGCGAGTTTGACGCGAAGAACATCACTGCGCGACTTCACCCGCCTGATCTCCTCAATGTGTTTCTGGATCCGGCTCTGGAGCTTGTCGGCCTCACGATCCTTGGCTTGGACCTGGGCATTTAATGTGTCTCGCTGCGAGAGACTTGATCGAAACGGTCCGGGAGGTTGCTGTACTTGGATGGCATGTGATCCAGCTGTACCTGAAGATCCGCGGACGGTTGATCTGGCGAGACGATGGCAGCGACTTGTTCCGCGACTAGCAGATCCGCCTCTGTCTGATCCAGAGTCAAACATGTGTGGCGGAGTACGGCCTCGGTTACCTGCAGCTGGTCGGCGGCCTGATCACGAGCACGATCGGTCGAGTCACGTTGCTCCTGTAGATCCAAGATCTCTTCGCCGGCATGCTCTCTCTCGTGCAGCAATTGCCCCACTCGAGACTCTAGATTCGCGACCTGATCTTCGAGAGCATGCACGCCAGCCGCGCAAAGTTGCGGATCCGGAGGAGTTGGGCCACCCGCGTCCACCGATACTTGTAGATCATCTCGCTCAACGCGAAGTCCGTTGATCGTCTGTTGCATGTGTGTGATCACCCGATCCTGCTCTTGGATGTAGTCGCGGAGGTCGGCCAACCGATCTTGGTGCTCCACGGACGGCGGATCCGAGCCGCGAGGCAAGGTCTGGATCACCAGAGCGGCCGTGACCTCACCCACACGACGGAAGGGACGCGTGGCATACCGGTGAAGCTCTTCGCGCGTACTGTGAGGATCGAAGCCGGATCTTGGTGATCCACCACTTGAGGATCCGCTGGGGCTTGGGACGTTGGACATCGTGGTGTTGGAGATCTGCGACGAGTGAGGGAGAAGAAGTGCCTGCAGCGATCCTATTTGGCAGCAACGACTACAGACAGGAGGCGATTGTGGTGAAGTGGATTCCGAGAAATTGCAGACAGGAAGTGATCGGGTCAAGTGGAGTGACAGGTATGCCTGGATCTACAGTGACTACCGTGGGTCCAGATCTGAGAAGGTCTGATGGACTCAGATCAACTGATTCTGAGG
>NBNE01001548.1:0-12032 GCA_002215365.1 Phytophthora megakarya | reverse complement strand
ACCAGTTCTCGCTATCCTGACGACCTTCGCCCTCCATTTTTGAAATCCTCCCGTTCTGGCTCGCGATAAGGACCGCAGATTTTTGTCCCGTTCCTGTCCATATCTGGTGCAACTGTTCAATCTCTAAATATGGCGGACAAGATCAAACAGTGCTAGTATCGGACGGAGACCTGTCGATAGTCATTCCTCGCAACTGAGGCCAAGTCATGACTTCGGGACGGCGCCATGCTGGTTAGAGAATCAAAACAAATGCGCAGTAAAAAAATTAGCGCTGTAGCGCAATTCCCGGAATTAAAGTTTTTTTTTCGATTTCCTCTAAACGATGGCCTCTTCTTACAGGCATCGCCTGTTAAATGAAATTTAGAACCACTCGATATCGTTGGCGCTTTAGAAAAGGAACACGAGAGTTATCCCACGCAGCCCATAAGGAAGCTAGACCAGCAGCAGTGCTGTCAAGTACTGGTCGATCGTTATGGTTCCAGGGTACGCTCACAGATATAATATATCTCCATGCGTTTACCACCAGATTTCCTACGTGGACACGAAGGCGGAGGTGGTCCACTAAACATTGGTGTAAGCATTTCCGCTCGGACGACAGCTATGTAGCGTGGAGAATGAGGGTGCTTCGAATCTAGATCGGACGTTTTGCGACTTTTTCGACCGCAGCCCGATTGTTTGTTCCGCTTGGTTATCGAGCTACGATATTCACAATGTAAAAAAATTCCAGAGGTGAATAATCACGAAAATGATCTCCAAGGTATGGATACGACTCCACTTGACTAACAAAAATATGTTCCCTATTACTTTGGACGTTCGGGTACCCTCTGTAGCACGTCGATTACCCAACGATGAATTTATGGCTGCGATATCATCTGAATCAGTGAAATTTGCAAGATTTTCAATGCTTCTCTCCACTGATATTGCGCTAACAGACGTAGTTGGTAACGTTGAGTCGATTTCGTCGTCGGATTCGTCCACTTATAAGGTACCCAAGCACACGTCATCCTCAGAACCATCCATGGAACTAGTTTCTCTACTGGTATCACTACATTATCGCCCAATATTTTCATAAACCCGCCAGGAAACACATACCAAAATGATTCGGACGACACGTATGATTTATGACCAAGAAGCGCATAAACCATTGGCTGCAATGATGCGCCTCCAAACGCGTTCGCCGTTCTGGTGGCCAGGTATTGTTCCTGTCGTATAGGCGTTTCGCTGTCCTCAGCTATACTTGGGTACTTTAATGCATCATCTAGGGCCGTTAATATAACGGGAGCAATATTTTTTAAGCCAGCACCTTCCTTGGCATGTAGTTTTGTTGGTAATCATCGACCATATCGCCTGCATCTTCTCCATTCATCACCCTTGAATTACAATGTGAACCAGTGAGAACAGAAAGCAGCGAATTAGTTTCAATGAACATACCATCAGGCTTTAGTCTAAATTGCTCCCACACAATTGGACCAGTAATATGGAGGCGAAGAAATTCTCCACTGACTAAGTCGTATCCAGCATCCAGCTTTTCTTCAAGTAACGAATCAAGTGGAGAGCCTTGAATTTTCCCGGTTTCATTATCACGTTTATGGATATGTAAGGGTTGCGCCTTGTCATCGCGAATGCCCACAGGACAACAGAGGCGGCATTGAGTTTTCCCACGTTTCCCTTTAATACAGGTCTTCGAGTGACAATGCGTATTTGTGGGATTGTTCAACCATGTTGTTGAATATCTTGAGGTCGCTTCTCACTTCTGGTAACGAGACTTCGCAGGCATGGGGTTGTGTAGTTTGGTTTTGAGATTGTTCTCGATTAACCAGCCAGTTTCGCATTTCCGGGAATAGTCGATTCATGCACTCAGCAATATATTTCCAAAAATCCTCGTTTGCAGCTCACAGAGTCAATAGGTTTTGGGTAAATGATGAGCCGTACACCGTCATGTGCAAATGTAGGCGTCCATCGATCTGAGGCTCCAAAGCACCGTTAAAAGCTGCTACTTTTCCGTATGCTCCAGCTTCGCATAATTTCGGCTCACTTTGGCATCTTGCGAAGCTGGATAGCGAAGAACTGCTTCCTGAACAAGTCATTTTCCTTTCAAACGCAAGTGCAGCTAGAGCTGGACATCTATTCGAAATTGAAAGTCGAAGCCTTGAACTTCCTCTCACATCTTGTGGGAGGTCTTTCCACTGCAAGTTTGCTCTACCGTATTTACAATTATCGTCATTCCACACTTTGTTTTTTCTCAGCTGTACGATGCGATGTAAAGTGAGATCATCATGCTCTGGAGGCGCCAAAATGAGGTAGCAAAAAGTGATGACGCATACGATCCAAATTTGGTCGCGTTGCCGCTCGCTCAAACGGTGAAAATTCTACTGTGTTTCCGACAACAGAAATCACTTGCAATAAGCCAGCGTTTAAACGCTTTACCGCTGGTGATCCGGAATCATTTCTTGCAGCAACTATCGATTCCTTAAATTCTGGTGAGCTTACTAGATGTCCCAGCTTTTTAACGTGTGTTGTTGCAGCACGAGCTGCTTTATGCACAGCAGCGTGACGTTGCAACTGGTTGAAAAGCGTTGCGATCAAAGTCAAGCTATTCCCAAATCTACCATCATAGTAGCACATTAAGTGCTTTAGAAAGTTTTGAGGAAATGATCCTGAAGGCAACATATCTCCACCCATCGTGAATAGCGTAGGAAAAGCTCCAGCAACTAAGTGACCATTTTCACCCCATTCTACTATTGGGACCGCTTCTCTTCGAACGACAGCAACATTTTCTTCCATACCAATTACTTCCATCATAGCGTCAATGGCGGCAGATCGGACTTTATCGATTTGACTTTGGGCAGGCTGTAAAACAGCAGACAGTTGAATTAATAAGTCGTCGGTTTCAGAATTACAGGTCGCAGCATCACCGAAACGCTATGAGTTTAGAGCGTCATCATCTGCATGCAGTGCGTCGTCATTGCTGACGATCACATCACTTTCAATTGATTCTTGTAACTTAACCCGTTTCTCCACTTGCGTGTGTGAGTTGTCGCTCTCAATATTTTCCCTCCGAAAGGAACAAATGTGGGTATCCTTAAGAACTGGCAGAAAATTGCTGCACTTGGCAACTCATACAATCGGCGATAGCAATACTTTTGTGCTCTCCATTCCTCCGAAGGTCCTATGAATGTAACTCGCGGTTTCCGATCAACATCTGTGGCTGGTGGAATTTTAGCACAGGATTGAGGGCAACGTAAAGGGAAGCAAATAGCATGACCACTACAATTTTTACGCGATAACGAAAATTCTAGTCCAAAGCACCGAGCAGGAGCAACAAAATTCGAACCCACAGCGTTTAGTTTGGGGAGTTCTGTATAAATCCCGTAGTCGTGGCCACTGGCGAGACTAAACTTTGATTTTCGAGAATTGTGCGCACACTTTAAACAGAGATAGATTCGTTCTGTGTCTCTAGCCAGGTCCGGGTTGAGATTGTATCGCCTTCCATCCGGTCCCACTAAAATTTGTACGTACTTGCGAACCTTGTCTTCAGGAGATGTCCGTAGCGCTGATTATACTCATCATTAAATACGCGAAATGTTCCTGGTAGTCGCATTAATGATAAGTACACATGCTGGCATTGAGGCCCTACAAACAATTGCAGCTAGAAGCGCACGCAACAATTTTACTTAGTGACGGTTCAGCCGACACTGCAGATGCTTGGCAACGTGAATATTCTGCTACGCCAGGAGGAGTGCCGAGTGCACTAGTTATTCGTTCTCGAACACATTCGCTATCTCGAACGTGCTCGTCGTTAAACAGGAATGCTTCAGGATGACCTCCACAGCAGTAGTAGTAAGCAAGCGCCAATCTCAGGTCAGATGTGTAACTTTGTCCAGTTGACATCAGGGCAATGTCATCCTCTGAGACAGGATGGTGCTGCAAAATTACTTCTGCAAAAGTCTGGAGAAGCTCTTCGTGGGATCGTGCTAGAGCAACAGAAAATGGATAGGCGAAAATAACATCAAATCCCTAAGATGATGGGAAACATATTGTTTCTCCTTGGTATTTAGAACAATCGGAGAACGTTCGCCTGCATAAATTACAAAATGATCGTAATATAACTGTGAGTTATTTGGAAAATTTAAACACGCGCCATATTGCTTCCCCCTCTTCCAAAAATCACGAAGTCTTTCAGTTTTGTATAAATTTGGTAACTTTGGTATCAACAGAAAACGCATCATACAGTAGTATATTCAGAGATACACTTTGACAATCGCAACGCAACCTACTCAGCATCACTACAATCATCACCAAACAAAGTCAACAAATAGCGGTCGCTCTGCTGCCCCAAAATCTTGTGCAGGTATCGCATGCGCAGATACCCGAGAACTTCGTAGAGTGAATCATTCCAGTAGTTCGACCAAGATTCAGGTGTTGCTCCAAACAGCAGCAACTCCAATACCACGATGCACCAGATTCCACAGGAAGAACTATCCTGCTGCACACATCCAACGATAGTGTCGATTTCGAGTTGATCCGTCATGTCCAGCATGGGCTCCACGACAGACTTTACAACGTTGGTCAGCGTCGAGATATTGCTCTGTAGCTTCATAGGATCGAAGACGAAGCCTCGTCTTGCCGTTTTGTCCACATAGAGCGCTCTCCAGTGATGGCCCAGGTTAACGATACCGATCACCTTCTTGACTCCTACTTCAGCCGCTCCAAACGTCCGCGCGAGCCGAGACCTTTGTTCTGCACTTACAAAGTCGAGGAATCGCGGATTTACAACGCCGACGTCCTCATAAGTTTTTGCAGCATTAAAAGCGCCCCAATGATTGTCCCAGTGTGTAACCAGAGATTTTCACGAAGGTCGAGGAACTCACTGCCGTACTGAATGTGCCCTCCGATGTGCCATTTGCCCAGGTTCAGGTCCTCAACCGCAGATTTAAGAGCGTCCTAAGCACCAAAAAATAATTCGGTTAGAATTCGGTTGGTCTGTAAGTTTTCGGTATGTGATGAACCTTACATTGGTGACATCCAGCGTGTCCTTGAAAGGCGGGACGACACATTCCACTTTGAATTGCACTTTGTCAATCCAGTCGACAGTAGACTGCACCAGCTTGAAGTTGTTCTTAGCCGTAATAACGGCGCTCATTAGCTTTAGCTGGTCGTACGTCGCGAAACCGAAATCGTCCCACCGAGCAAGCAGTTCGATATTATCCTTGAGCTTGATTGTGTCGATGGCCTCCTGGACTTTCTCCATCTGAGGAATGCCTGTAATAATTGGCATTGGTTGACCCACGTTGAATCTGCGCAACTCCAACTCACACTTGATCTCAAAGGGTGGGAGCTCTAATCTGTCGACGAACGGCATGGTCGTCCGACGCGTGTATGGTCCGCAAAGGATCTGCATGTGGGCTAGCGTGACGGCACGCGTTTTCTTCCCTTCCCGTATGCGAGTCAAGATGCGCTTAGCCTCTGCCATTTCTTTTCTGGACTCTTCTTTCTTGTCGTCTCGCCTGGATAGGCCTCGACGTTTGAGCGGCGACGCAAACACGATAGGTTTGCTGGCACTTCCTCTCTTGCCGCTCACTTCACCATTACCAGCGCTCGAAGCCTCCTTTCTGTGCGTCTTTGGTGTAGGTTTGGTGCATGTCGTTGGGGCGGGGCTTTTTCTTCCGTGAGGTCTTTCTGGGTAGGTTTTGCGAACGACAGCTGGGACAACGTGACAGTATCGTCGACAGAGATCTGTGAAAGACTCGGAAAACCGCAAAATGGCTCTATCGTTTGACCGGTGAACTCGTCCAGCTTGCCCGTGTGCACAGCTGCGTGAAAGGCTTCTAGCCACTTCATTGCCAGTCTGTACGTAGTCGAAGGCTGGATTGATATCACGTCGTTGACCTTCTCAGTGAGCTGCTTGCATCTGCTGTACTTGGTATCTCTGTCTATCGGGGGCAAGGCCTTGATAGGAGGACAATTCACACGATTCAGGCCGCCAGGACTTACAGCACCTTCATCGATGTTGTTCGCGGGGCTGTGTACTATCCACCTTGATGAAAATGTACGCGAGGGTGGGATAACGGTCTCATAATTCGCATTGCTGCGTGCGTACATCACGTGACGACACGGCAGCAGACATGCCTGTCTGAAGATGCAGTCACAAATACCAAGCTGTTCGAAAACAAAAGCAATTAGAATATACCAAAAACAGAAGTTCTACCGAAATTATACAGAAAACCTACCCGGGCATCCAATTTGTGCTTTTCTCCTGTCGCTGGAATCGTAAGAGTCGTCTTGGTTCCATCGACGTCTACATCGTAGTTTGCAGCCGGACCCACCGCCAGTCTGTGTTGATCTTCAACCATCTTGAACGCGTAGTCACTTAACTGAAGAGCTAGCGCTGTCAGCTCGATATCCTCCACCATCGGGGGCTGCTGCCAACGCGGTGCAGCTCGGCCAGGTATCGTTCTTCTGAGTACTCTTGCAGCGTAATCAGCATAGTTATCAGCTCGTCCATCGTAAAGCTTCCGTCGACCACCTCCTTAATTCTCCCCCATTTGGACTCAAGTCTGTTGTTGGTGTTGTTCATGAGATGGGGTACGCCACCACGCTTGAACATCACCCATTCACCGGTATTGGGGTCCCAGTGTTGCATGAAACTCATGTACAGGAAGTTTTCCTTGTCATTTCCCAGCGTATCGAGCAAAGCCACCAAATAGTCATCGTACATCTGCTGAGATCCCGCATTCACGAGGCCTTTCATGATCACCTTCAGTTGCTTCGTCTCCACCCGGCCCAGACCTCCCAAGCGTGAACATTGTTTCTTCAACCACGTCTCGACACAAAAGCTGTCTAGCGTGTGGCCAGGCTTCGTGGAGCACTTCTTTTTCGTGAAGAGCCTTGTCCGTCATGACAACTCGGATCTTCATCCAGTCCGGGTTGTTTTTATTGAATGCAGCGACAATCAAAGCCAAATTCGGTTTTTCTTCGGCTTCCACGAGAGCATGTTGTACGTACTGCCCCTATACAAACAAACGACACATATTTAACTTCAGTTTATTTTCAGTGCAATAATGAAAAATTGTGCCGTACCCTGCCGAAAACATCATGGACGGCGAAGTTAAACGGCTTATAGCGGTTCGCCTTAGTTGCATGCGTAGAGTCAACTAACACGACCTCAGGAAATGCCGCGAACAGGCGCTTTTGCCGCCCCGACTGGAACGTCACCACACGGACGACGTTGCTCTCGCTGTCCACAATAAACTCTGCCGCGTTCCCCTCATCCTTGTTCATGAACTCGTCCAACACTGTAATTGCTCTCTCCGCATCTGTACGACCTCCCCGGAAAGATTTCTTCGCATCCTGAATCATGTTGTGAACATCTTTTAGCGTGGTACGTTTACCTGCAGCATTGCACGATCGTTATTACTCCACACCAAATATGTACCGAAACTGCACTGAACACAACTGTCTTCGCACGAAGATACGCCAAGATTCCTCGGGGTTTTGCCTCAACCTTGGACATTTCTTGAACGTCTTCACGCAACATTGGGTCATCAACACGACGGTTCTCTGCATAATTGTACCACTGATGCTCCGTCAAAGGGTGATCATGTCCTCCAGAGGCTTTTACCACAAGGTGAAAGCCCTCTCCACTTGGCTTTACACGCACCCGGACGTTTACGCGAGCACTGCACCCAGTCGACCGCACTGTGGTGTGCAATCTCTGCCCGGTTCCCTTCTTCACGAACGGCATCGCGTGGGTGCACAAAAATGTCTTGCTGTACTTATCCCAAGCTGTCGGGAGACGAGTACCACCGGTACGTCTTCCCTTGGACGCTGCCGTCTTCTTTCCTTTCTTCTGCTCCTTTGCAATTGCCCGATTTCGAGCAGCCACCGATGTACTCGTCCGACAGGAATACATTTGGAAGGTCTGCTCCTGGAAGTCAGAAAACGCTGTCTCGAATGATCTCCACGAATCGAAATAAACAGGAAAATCTTCTAAGAACCCGCTCGCAGCTTCTGACACGTCATCGTCGGGCGCGATACGCCTGTGGACTTTGGTGGATTTGTTGTATCGAGCTCGGTCTGGTTTCGGTTTGCCTTTTGGCTCTAAGTCTTCTGACTCCACGTCGTCCGTCACCGATTCGTCCACGTAACTCATGTCATCTGTGTCTCCAAGTGATGCCAATTCATCTTCCTCGTCTAGCTGCGTCAGTACCTCCGCAAGTGCAGAATCGTTCACAGACGCAGAAGAAGCAGTTGTAGAGCGTTGCTCAGTCAACGTTTGGTCCTTCTTCGACAGCATTTTGGTGACAACTTGTTCATTGTCGCGTAAACTGTGAACAACAATCTTTACACGCTTGGCAGCCGCTTGTTCCTCGCACTCCAGTGTCGGTGGCGCTCGTGACGGTCGCTTGCTGCGCTGGTTATGACCGGGATAGGACGGGAGCTCTTCTTCGGGTGGCTAAACGACAGCGTATACAATAAGCCACCATTTAGGAAGAGTCAGGATATCTGGTACCGTACCATTGCGCGCGTAGAGCGGGGCTGAGGTGATTTCCGTTGACGCGCCACTGATGGGATTCGATGGGGGAAATTCTGGAATGGAAGGCTCAGGAGGCTCAGGATTTTTTTAAAAAATTAGCTCAACAGCGAAGTTATTTTATTTTCTGTATTTTTCAACGCGCAGTTGCGTGATAGCAGCTGGAGATTTGGCGATCTGTATATTTTGCAAAATACCGAAAGAGCACCGAAGCCAACAGAAAATTGTTATATATGTTGTATAAGTTCGGTTGCTGCAGCGTACTCCCAGCAGAGAGTGCCAAATAATTAACAGTACGTTCGCTTTGCCATTCTCATCTCCCTCGAAAATCAGATCGTTGAACCCACCGAGCTTATTGGGTTTGTATAAGTTCGGTTGCTGCAGCGTACTCCCTCTTCGTGGTGGCGTCTACACTGGTACACTTTCTCTGCAATATGGATACAAAAGAGATTTGGTTATTGTTGATTGTTAGGACCGGTTACATAAACAGCTATTACGGTTCATCTACCTTTTCGACTCCGTGTTTTTGGTAATGTATACCTCTCTGTCGAGGTGTCAACTTTATCACCTCCATGACCTTTACTGTCCGTACGGGGCTTCTTATGCTTGCCATGATATTCGAGCATATACAGCGCACTATTACGCTTCCTATTTATCTCTCTTTTATCGAACTTCTGCTCCAGAGTCATCTCGTCTACACGGCCTCCCTCTCCATCGCCATCACCCTTGTCTTCATGTCGGTTGCAGCTACTAGCATCGGTTCGAGTCAGTAAGGTCGCCGCCTTACCATTGAGACGGTCACCTTCATCTCCATCATCTTCATTTTGGCTGTAGCTTGAGTCACTGGTGCGTGTCACTAAGACTGCCTTCTTACACGTACCCCGATCCACCAGGTTGTGTTACCGGGCAAACTGTCAACCAAAACAATCAGTAGCGAAACTGATAGTTAGAACATCAAATGGAATACGTTTGATGTGATATGACTGTGATCCAGACTGGTTGTACCGTTGATGTGCTGCGACTTCGACCCGGACCAGTTGAACCGGTACATGTACCAGTGCATAATTCGTTCATAGCAGCGTACGTTTTCATATTTCGAATCTTAAACAAAAACGTTTAAACGTTTATTTGTTGTGGAACTCGCCTAATCCGATCAAACGAGGTAGCTATCGCCTTACAGTACCATCACGAATACAAGACTGTTTAGGCTTTAGACTAAATGAATACAATAATTTTGCATACAAGGTTGCTGCAACTTGTGCAGCAGCAACGACCACTACGTCGTACTTTGACGGTAGTTTCAGTGGTGGAACTTCTAATACAATCAGAATCTCTCTTACCTCAACAGCCAACCAGCTTCAAGGAGGGGTGTCGCCATCAACGTTCTGCATGAACTGCTATTTGACCACGCTGCTGCTACCAGCAAAAGCTAGGTGCTTTTGATGCATTCTCCAATTTGATGTCTACGAGACAAGCCGCTTTTTTCTTCCCTGCTTAAGAGTGTCCTCCACTGCCTTCGTGAGTCATTGCGTCCCTCGGTGTTCTGATCGAGCCAGAAGCCGTACAGTACCCTTCTCATTAGAAGCGCGCTGTCGGGATTTTCAGTATACAAAAACTAAGTGACATCAGTGTATCCATTCAGAAAATATGTACCCATCTGGTGAAAGAATATTTAAACGTTGATTAAAAAACGTTCGATTGGTAGAAAATTGTGAAAAAATGCTGCTCATTGACTGCACAGCATGTACTGCTGCTAACTACCTTGCGTACAGTTATTAATAGTGTGGTTTTCAGTTACGCGACCAGGAACGAATTAATCCAGCGAGAGCTGTCCATCCCTGTTAGATATTCCCAGTATAAATCCACCGATGAGCACCTGCATTCTTCGAGAACCTAATCAAAACAAGTTACAGCAAACAGGAAACCCAAGCATTTGCATAAATATACCAGGAATCCGCAGAGATAGATGTGTTCGTAGTTCAATGGGTTCATCAATCCTCTTAATCGTTTTACCTTATCAAAAAACATTTAAGAATCGACACCAATGCCGAAACTGAGCTGTTAGATGCCTTTGTTGTACGTGACGACGCGCACAGGTTGGCCATCTTGTTTGCGTGGAGCATGTTGCAACTCTGGTTCGAGGTACTTGGAATCGAGTTGCGCTGTCTGGCGGAATAATCCAAAAGTGAGGGGCACTGAAAACTGAATCGCACAGCCCACAAGTCCTAGCAGGGTAGGAATACGCAGCCATCGCGTCTTCGGTCTAGTAAACATCGTGCCTTGCTTTTCAATCCTCGAGATGACCAACGGCGGCAACAAGAGAATAGGAGCTGCAGCAAAGATCCTCCCAGCCACGCACGAAACAACTGCGAGAGCGCCACATCTCCTCGACTTGCCTACGTAGTCTCCATTCTCATCGTACACATGAACACCCTTGAGATACTCGCTCTGCCTCATGACCGCCATATTGAGTAGATCTGCAGCAGCAACAGCAGCAAATGGACCCATGCGAGCAACTGCAGGTGCCCACTTGGCGTCAGCCATCCGACTAGCCAAACGTCGAATACCGAGCGATGCCCCCACTGAACTGGCCGTCGCGCCCACGTACGCCACAAGTCGCTGCTGTGCAGTGTCCTCATTGGAGGCGTTGCGGTTGGCGTAGTAATGCAACGCGTTGTACGTCTGGTTGAGCCACTGTGCGAAGATGGTGGTCTGGGTGCTGTTGGCCAGCAGCATGGCGCCGTCCATGATCATGTTCATCGGTACGATCATGGACGCGCGCAGTGGCGTAAAGACTGGCGCTCCAGTGTCTGGGTGCAGCATGACGTGGGTCAGGTACTGTGCGTGCTCCAGCTTGGCCGAGTCCACGACTTCTCCACGGCGATGCGCTGCCACCAGCTGCTGTGCGTCTTGCAGGGCCTGCTCCGTCGTGAAGGCCGTGCGGAAGTCCAGCATGTGGAAGGTCTTGCGCACGCGGCCCATGTACGTGTCCTCGTTCGGGTCTGCCAGCTTGATGTGCGTCTCGGGCGAGCTCATGGTCGACGCGAGCAGGTCCTTACCCTTTATCCGTTGCTGCTGCTCGGACGAGGAGTGGGAACAGCTCAATCAGATGTCAACGTCATGCTGATTCTCGATTAAGTGCGAACGTTAACTTCAACAAGTTAAATTGGTGTGTGGCAGTGATGTGTCTACGACGTGCTACTTAGTAAAAAACTAGAACCAAATTCTACTTCCGAATTCCTCGATGAGGTGGTACATCTTCAAAGGGGTACAGCTCATGGAGGAAACCCTTTCAGTCGAATTCTCTTCCCATTGGTCAAAAGTTAGCAATGGACCCTGAAGGGATGGCAGACGTCTATGAGATAAATCGAATTGATTGGACAAAATAAATATCAGGGGGTACAACTTTTCGGGGAAGTCCCCTCAGAAAGTGCTCATCACTATATATAGAATATCCACAATTTTTAGGGGGTCATCTAACAATTTTATTAATGGAGCT
>NBNE01001547.1:0-12040 GCA_002215365.1 Phytophthora megakarya | reverse complement strand
GGTATTATCCTGTCGGGCGGCCCGCAGTCCGTCTTCGACGAGGGCGCGCCGCACGTGCACCCGGAGGTGTGGAAGCTCATTGAGGAGCAGAAGCTGCCGGTGCTCGGCATCTGCTACGGACTGCAGGAACTGGCCTTTACCAACAACGGCAAGGTGGCTCCGTCGCAGCACCGCGAGTACGGCAAGGCCATCGTGACCCGCAAGAACGGCGTCGACTGCGGCGGTCTGTTCGAGGGCCTGCCGGACGAGTTCCAGATGTGGATGAGCCACGGCGACAAGCTGCACCAGAACCCCGACGGCTTCGTGGACATTGCCACGACGGAGAACTCTGAGCACGCGGCCATCGTCAACGTGGCACGCAAGTTCTACGGCATCCAGTTCCACCCCGAGGTGACGCACAGCCCGCGTGGCAAGGACATCCTGCGCAACTTCGTGGTCAACATCTGTAACTCGCCCACGGACTGGGACATGCGCAGCATCGCCGACGCTTTCATCGAGGAGGTGCGCGAGACGGTCGGCCCCGAGGGACACGTCATTGGCGCCGTGAGTGGTGGCGTCGACTCGTCGGTCGCTGCTGTGCTGCTGCAGCGCGCTCTGGGCGACCGCTTCCACGCTGTGCTCATTGACAACGGCCTGTTGCGCAAGGACGAGGCTGTTGAAGTGGTTGAACGTCTGCAGACCAAGCTGGGCATTAACCTCAAGTGCATCGACGCTGCGGACCGCTTCTTGGCTGCCCTCAAGGGCGTCACGGAGCCCGAGACCAAGCGGAAGACGATTGGCAACCTCTTCATTGAACTCTTCCAGGAAGAAGCCGAGCGCATTGGACACCCGGTGGACTTCCTGCTGCAGGGTACGCTATACCCGGACGTGATCGAGAGTATCTCGTACAAGGGCCCTTCGGCCACCATCAAGACCCACCACAACGTCGGTGGCCTTCCCGAGAAGATGCACCTGAAGCTCATTGAGCCTCTGCGTGAACTGTTCAAGGACGAGGTTCGTGAGCTAGGAATGGCTCTCGGCATCGACGAGCCCAGTGTGTGGCGCCACCCGTTCCCGGGTCCCGGCCTTGCTATCCGTGTGCTTGGGGAGATCACCCCCGAGGCTCTGGAGACTCTGCGTCACGCCGACTCGATCTTCATCGAGGAACTGCGCAACAGTGGACACTACAAGACGACCGGCCAGGCTTTCTGCGTGTTGCTGCCGGTCAAGTCTGTCGGTGTCATGGGCGACGGTCGCACGTACGAGAAGGTCGTTGCCATCCGTGCCGTCAGCACGTCGGACTACATGACGGCCGACTGGTACCACATGCCGTACGAGGTGCTCGGCCGCATGTCCAACCGCATCATCAACGAGGTGCGTGGCGTGAACCGCGTCGTGTACGACATCTCGTCCAAGCCGCCTGCCACCATTGAATGGGAGTAAGCGACCTGTTTAAGTCCTCGCTTTGCCGCCTTGCAGCGTTGCAAGGTTACTAGGATAAGCATGGCGAACAACAACCATTTTACAGTAACGTCAAGCTAATAGAGCAACGATACGTGCATGTACACTAAACCACATCGAGTGAAGCGAAAGCGGTAGGCAGGCTGCCCATTTAATGTTTTCAACTATCCATAGAGCCGAAAAACAAGAACTTCAACTACACTTGTTATTTGAAGTTGAAGACGTTTCTTGAGCACACTTTGTCCATTCCTAGTTTAGCTTCAACCCGTTTGAAGTGACCAGCATGCAAAATGTCAATGGTTATGAAACATTGACCGTTCTTGGCAGTGGACAATTCGGAAGCGTGGTGCTTGTGCGACGAAACTCGGATCGGAGGCTTTTTGCGGCTAAAATTCCCCACGGAGAGGATGCTGCTGCGTGTGGAAGTGCTCGCCAGGAAGCTCAGCTACTGAGGCAATTGCATCATGTGAATATTATCCGATTCGTCGCACTCGTTGAAGACGAAAAGCAGTTGGCACTCGTGATGGAGTACGCGAGTGGTGGAGATCTGGGTGCATTCTTGCAAAAGCAGCAAGAAAACACGTAAGTAAAATGGATTGTTCGTACTGACTGTTCTTGATTGTATATTCTCACCAACGGGTTACATGCACAGCGGAAACCTAAGTGAGTCCGCGATCATGCGCATTTTCATTCAGATCGTTTTAGCGCTCCAGTATTTACACGAACATCGTATCTTGCACCGGTAGGTCACACATCTAAAATTTAGGAGCAATTTGATCAACTCACATTGTCTGTACGATCACTCCAATCTCTTAGTGACCTTAAGCCAAAGGTAAATGCTACTTGCTGGTAATATCTGTTTAAATTCTTCCCGACGAATTAGCTGCGGTGAATTTGTTGCCAGAACATCCTCTTGGACGGCGACGACATCGTAAAATTGACTGACTTTGGCGTCTCAAAGATGCTCCAAAGTACTTTCGACTGTGCCAAAACAGTCACTGGAACCCCACATTACATGTAAATTGAACTCTTGCTGCTCTTTGTTATCTGGTGCTCACAACTGATGCTGTTAGGGCACCTGAACTACTGGAAGGAAGCGCTTACGATTACAAGAGTGACGTCTGGAGCCTCGGTTGCGTGCTGTACGAGCTCGCCACTTTTTCTCCACCGTTCGATGGCTGTGCGCTCGGTGCAGTAGTTGGTAAGATTTTACACAGCGATCCACCACCCATTTCACAGCAGTATTCTCCGCACTTCCGAGCTCTTGTATGCAGTCTCCTTGAGAAAGATCCTAGTGTACGTCGACGCTAGCATTTCTAAACCATTCCGCTCTAATGGTTGATATGTAAATGCTCAGCGACGACCAGACTTGGCCGATATTTTGAAGTGCGATGCCGTTCAGCTTCACATGATGCGATTGGTTAGCGTCGCGACATCACATCAGCCCATGCTTCTCGAACAGTTTGCTGCAAACAACGTTGTCCATGAGTCATCAGCCGTTGTATCGCCACTATCGACTTGCAATTCTGATCACAACAGCGATGATATCGACAAGCTGGTAATTAATGCAAATGCGTTAAAACCAACACAACCAGTGGCCCGCCAACTCTTCTTCGAGAACCAGGCATGTTCCACTTGACTTGAATTACGTGGTAGAGCATACCTAAACGTTTGTTGCAACTACAGGCAGCAGCACGACGAAACAGAGAGCGCATTGACCAAGAAAGATCAAGTGCAGCAGTTTTTCTTGACTATGACAAGGATAAGAAGCTGCAACAAGAAGCTTGCGTTGTTGCAGTGAACAAACTTGATGCTCCATCTGCTCCGTCGAGTATTTCAATGCAGTCCCAACCGTACGAGACGACAAATATGCATACCAATATGCATAAACAAAACTGCATAATACTAACCATTTTGTGCATTTTTGCAGAGCTAGCTACGAAGAGCTCTTACATGCAGAGCGACGACGTGTTCAGCTCGAAACCAAGGCGCTTCAAGAACGCATGCGCGCATTACAGTTGAACCTCGATAAAGTGACATATTAGGAAAATAAAAAGATGGTAATCTTCAAATGAGGTAAAAATTAAATTGCGTAGCTACCATGACGAAGGCGAAGCAGTTCGTCGAGTTCGGGTGCGTTGCCATCACCTTTACGCCAGTATAACCTTCCTCTAATGCAATGAGATAACCCCTCTCCCTACAGCAAGAAGATTGTGGCAATCGGGAAGAATTACGAGGCCCATGCGCGCGAAATGGGCGCCACCTCGGCTCCGAAAGACCCCGTGCTCTTCCTCAAGCCCACCAGCAGCTACGTCCGCAACGGCGGAACTGTGTTGCTGCCCCCTGGCATCGGTGAAGTGCACCACGAAGTGGAACTCGGTGTATGTTTGGCTTTTATTTTATATTTTACGCCTCGATGCTGACGGAATGTGCACTGCAGGTGGTGATTGGGAAGGGCGGCAAGGATATCGCTGAGAGCGCCAGTATGGATCACGTCGCTGGCTACGTAGGGTTTGCTACTTTATACTACAGTCAAGGAGGTGATTTAGACTCATTTTGTGGGTGCTGCTGGTTTTAGGCATTGGCGATCGACATGACGGCGCGTGACCTTCAGGCAAAGGCGAAGAAAGCGGGACTATCGCTGAGAGCGCCAGTATGGATCACGTCGCTGGCTACGTAGGGTTTGATACGTTATACTACAGTTAAGGAGGTGCTTTAGACTTATCTTGTGGGTGCTGCTGGTTTTAGGCGTTGGCGATCGACGTGACGGCGCGTGACCTTCAGGCAAAGGCGAAGAAAGCGGGACTGCCGTGGACGCACGCTAAGGGACTGGATACGTTCACTCCCATCAGCGACTTCATCCCCAAGTCAGCAGTGTCTTCACCTCACGATTTGAACCTCTGGCTCAAGGTGGACGAGGAGCTGCGTCAGAACGGCAACACGAGCGACATGGTGCACAACATCCCGTTTCTCATTTCCTACGTGAGTCGTATCATGACGCTGGAGGAAGGCGACCTACTCATCACTGGCACTCCGGAAGGAGTTGGTCCGGTCCCAGCTGGCAGTGTACGTTTTCAAAGTGAGCTGTACTGTTGTATGTTCTTAGTGTTTTCTTGATCTTGTGACCTACAGGTTCTTACTGCGGGCATTACCGGGCTTATCGACGTGCGATTCAACGTGGACACGCGCGTGTACAAGGCGTAGATACAAGTCGAATCTTGCGCCAGCAACTTCCAACCATACCTTCCAATATCAACGAATCTAGGGGTTCCCAAGCTTTTGGATCAGTATTTCGTGATAAACAGTTCTAACGTTGTTTTATGGGTGTTGTTTTGCTGCATCTACCAGCATGGAGAACCTGCGGAAGTTTTGCTTGTGTTTTGGTCCAGCGAAGGTGGTGCGAACATGCCAACCGCGATAAATCGCCTGAATGCGCAACGCCGCCGCGTCGTGCCGCAAGTTTCGTACGGCAGACTGCGCGTAAGATCGAACCTCCGACCCATTCGATGCCGCACGAATCAACCGCATCAATGCACCTAGCACCCCGCTTTCCACGAGTCTGGAACGTGCCACATGCAGTTCTGACACGGCTGCAAGTGCTCGAGTCGCTTCAATGAGTAAAGCTTCGCTTGTACCTTTGTCGCTGGTGTGCCCGACCGTGTGGGTTCGATCAAGTGGACTCACGTATCGTATAAGGACTGGAAGGAGTCCAGCATCTACAAGCTTCAGTACATTTTCTGGACGCTCAGCAAAGTTTGCGATAATCTGAGCTACATGAAGTCGTGTGGAGGCGAGAGGGTGGAAAGCGAATTGCCCCAGCGCTAACAACAGCGCTGGCTTACACAGTGTTAGTCGTGAAGGAGTATCGTGAGTGAGTTGTGCGAGAGCGCCCAAGGCATCCACCTTCATGCCAAAGTCATCACCAGCGAGGATGCCAAACAAACACTTGACGACACCGCGCGCCAAAAGTTCGATATAGTGCTGGTAGTCTCGCTCGCCAGCTTGTGATTCTCGGGGAGTTGGTGCACTTGGAATCGCGTCGTTTTCCGGTGTAGCTCGGTTGGGATCTTTGCGCCGTTTTCGTTCGGAACAGATCAAAAGCGTGAGCAAGGTGATAACAGTACGGCGGACGCGTTTGTCTGATGACGCGTACAGTTCTCGCGCCGCAATGTGATCCAGCACCTTCGATCGAATAATGTGCTCTCTGTTGGCAACATTGCGGGCCATGGCGCAGAAGATCCCAAGCACTGCACGAACAATTGCTGTTGCTTCGGAAGCTGGCCAAATAGATGCAGAACGCGCACGAAGGCGCGTGGATGAAGCTGAGCCCGGTAGCGACTTCGACGCTTTCGATCTAGCTGATGCCAGCGACGCCGTATGTGGACGTTTGCGCTCCGAATCAATAACTTGTACGCCGCCGTTGGAAGAAAAGCACAGCTGGACAAGTCTTTGCATCGCTTCAGCTTGCACAAGTGCTTCGTGATTCGCATCATCCTTCGCAACCGCTTCGAGAATGGCAACCACTAACAAACTCACTTGAAGCGATGGTCTAGTGGCACAGGATGATCCGCGGCCGAGGACGCTGAGTATACAGGGCAAAAGTCCAAGTGAAGCAAACCGTCGAGCATTTTCTACCTCGGAAAGCAGCAAATGCACGAAACTCAACAACTCGCGCCGGAAAACTGCATCCTTATCCAGGAAGGGATCTCGTAGTAACCCCGACAATGTCGCAAAGTGGCCGGAATGGTAGAAGAGCAGCCTGTTGTCGCATGAAGCAGCAAGCTGGTGCAGCACAGAGGCAGCTAAAATGCGCGTACGGCTATCGCCTGCTCCACCTCTCGCGTTGTGTGGTGTGCCACTACCGGAACAACTGCTCATCATGAACGCGAATCCTTCTCGTTTGGCCACCACCTCTCTCCACTCATCGGTTGTTACCAAACGTGCAACAATTTCAAACCCTGCCAGTCGAAGTTTTTGCTCAGGTGTATGCAGCAAGGAGAACACACAGTCAACCCCTCGTGGTGCTTGGAGAAGCTTAGCTTTGATAGTGGGCAATCGCACAAGAGCAGCCAAAGCCTGCGCACAATCATGAGAAATTCCATGGTCCTCTCGATCTACCTGCGAGTTGAGCATCGTCAAAATCGCTCCGAGGGTGCCTACTTCATCAAGCAACTCGAGATTTGCGGCTGTAAAGTGAACAAGGAGTCAATTCTGGCAAGACAACACTGGTAAGCGAGACACCAACGTACTGTTACGGCTCAGCGAAGCAATCGCTGCAGCTGCATCTCGACGCACTTCCACGAATGGGGACCAGTACATGATTTCAATCAGTGGACTCACGTCATCAGCTTCGACGTCTTGACGTCGTAGGCTCTGGAGCACTTGAGCGCTAGGCAGCGCTTCTCGGCGACGATCGGTCTGCATCGCGCTGAGTTCTGCCTCCCGAGTCAGTTGTTGTTGTCTCTTTGGATCTGCACGCAGAGAGGTTGCATCGTTTCCTCTCTCGTGTCCGTCACCACCACGATGAACCTGCGCTGACTGCGAGACTCTCCGGCACGCAGAGAGGTTGCATCGTTTCCTCTCTCGTGTCCGTCACCACCACCACGATGAACCTGCGCTGACTGCGAGACTCTCCGACGTAGAGGATTTTGCTGGTTTTCCTTCGTCGATTTTGATCCAGAGACTTGACTGTCGTCGGCCTTCCCAATGCGACTCGGTTGCGAGTTGTTCCTGCTATTTCTGCGCTTTGTGGTGGATGAAGTGGCGATGGCAGCTCGGAACTGCTCACGAGGATCAAGTGGGGTCGTCTGAGCTGTTGATACGTCGAGTAGATGCCTGTCACTTGCTTTGGCTGGACGTTCCGGCCTCTTGGTTGTTGCTGGTGGAGCCGGAAAAAGGTCGGTCGGAGGCGCATTCCATCGTCGCTTGGCCACTGTCGCCGAGGCGCTTCCAGGTCGCGAAGACAGTGGAGCTCGCGGTTTGGACGTCAGAGCGACAGAAGACTTGGTGCCTGTCATGTCGGAATTATAGTTGTGGTGTCGCTAAATTTGGTCGTCATGGTCAACACCATCGCCATCGGATTATAGCACAAACTCAATGTTGTCTTTGACGGCGTACTCGGAAGCATTCAGGGATTTCAAGGTACATGTAGTAAGGAACTGAGGTGAAGCCGCCAGCTTTGATACTTATGCTGCATAAGCAGCATAAGCTACTAAAATATGCAGGATAGATAGACGAATATTAGATTTCAGAACACACGAGGTCTAAAAACGATAATCCTCTCATTAAAATAATTTGCAATCATAAAATTTATTATAAATTTTATGATTGCAAATTATTTTACTACTAGTAATAACTTTAAAAAGTACTTCGTATTAAAATACTTTTTAAAGTAAAAATACCTATTTTAATAGGATATGGTATTTTTCAAAATCATGCCAGCACTCCTAAGAGTCCTTGGCTCTGAAATTTAGTAGACCGTGCTGAGCATGGACTTCGAGAACTGGAGTCCGGTATACCAGTGAAAGCATCGAGACGACGAAGACCAAAACAAGAGGTAGCGAAACAAGTAAGAAATTGAATGCGAATTACCTACTGACGAGGTGAGATGCACCTTGAGCTTGTTCAAGCTTTAGCTGCCTGCCATGTATTTCTCCTTACTTAGGCTTCAGCTGTTCGGGGTCAAAACAGCATACCATCGTTATAAACGTCTTGGGATCCGGTGCATCACGGAGAATAAATTCGGGACTACCACCACAAACACACGATCCATTCCCTCCAGCAATGTGTTTCTGTTCATCACAGCGTTCAAATTGTCTAATCTCGTTGCCTGGAACGTCTTCTCCATTGCAAGTTGCAATTTGCAACCGTCACCTGAATGTAAGCCACGACGGTCTCTGGACCTTCACTTCCACTTGAGAACGCCTTACACGTGGTCACTGCGTCAACGAAAGGAAAAAAACGGGTAGTTGGGGTGCCAGTAAGTATCCTTTCCAAGTGTAGTCAAGCATTCGTTACACGAATTCTCATTGTCTCCTATGCAAATGACATTGGGTACCAGTATTTCGATCTTTTCGTATTTCGATCCCTTCCGCATATTCAGCACAACATATTTATCATATTTATCTCTTTCACCTGCTTTGTGAAGTAATAGTTCGTAAGCGACGCCATAGAAGCCGGCACCGATTGATTTCGCGTACGCGTAAATCTCTAGGTGTTTGTCCATGCCGACATTCCCCAATTTGGTTAACGCATACCCAGAATCGATAGAGAGGGTCTAATGCTCATGCTCTCCATAGTGATCTTCATTTTTGATATTGTCGATATAGTGACGCCAAGTTCCATCTACTTGGTTTTGAGGTTGGTCACCACCATACGAATACACCAAGTCAGGGGTATTACTATGTAGATGACACCTTCCCACAATCGCCGTAAACTCTTTCTTTCAGGTCTCTACGAGTCCTACAAAACTCGCGTAGACTCCCGCCACTGTAGTAGTACTGCTCTCGAACGAGTTTTGGCCAGTTGATGATCAAGTGTAGGTGAGTAGCTAAGCCAGCCTTCTTCGCCCAGTCAGTTTTCCTCGCGTAATTCTCCGTCGCTATAGAAAGCAAATGACCAAGAAACTCGAACACGAGGTTAAGGTAGTTATTGGAGGCGAGGGTGGCCACCTGCGTCTCAAAAGTGGATTTTGTGCAGCGCCACCTAATCCGCGAGGCAACTCGCGCTCAGCATCAAGTTGATGCCATCAACGCAAAGATGACATCTTTGCTCGAAATGTAAATAATAACTGAACCACAAATATCGCAGTACGAAAGCAGAATTTTTGATTGGAGTTCACTTTCAACTACAAATTGAAACGGTTTTATGTACGTTTATAGTTTAGATTAGTCTGATTCTGAACGAATAAACAAGACTGATATCTAGCTTTATGTGTCTAAAATTAGGATGACAATGTTTTGAAATTCTTCACTTTAGGAGTTCCCAGTCATAGTCGACGAAGAGATCACTACACTCCTGTCGCCATGAAGAAGAAAGTAGGCCATCGTCTCTCTGCCCTTGTATTGAGGCGGCTACTCACTTCACCCGTCTGCTGTCTCTAGGTTCTGCTGATGGGCAAGTCCGGCTCGGGCAAGACGTCCATGCGCTCCATCATCTTCGCCAATTACCTGGGTACGTCCACTTCTTAGCTCCATTTTCTAGGTCCATACTGACGTTTTCTCTCTCTCTCATCAGCCCGTGACACGATGCGACTGGGACCTACGCGTACGAGCCCAAATCAGATACTTGTAAGGTCAACCAACTGACTTTTGTGCGTGTAGTGGACGTGGAGCACTCGCATGTGCGTTTCCTGGGCAATTTGGTGCTGAATCTGTGGGACTGCGGCGGGTATGACAGGAAACCAGGCCACTTATTACATTACATCTGGAGCTGACTCTACTCTGCTGATTGCAGCCAGGATGCCTTCTACGAGAACTACTTCGAGAGCCAACGCGACCACATTTTCCGTAGTGTGGAGCTGCTGATCTACGTGTTCGACATTGAGAGTCGGGAGATCGACGTACGTCGTGACTTGTTGCTCGAGGAGAATCAGAAGATACTTATGTTTCGTGTTGGTGTCTTGTACAGAAAGACATGGCTCACTTCGACGGCTGCTTGGAAGCTATCGACCAGAACTCGAGCAACGCCAAAGTGTTCGTGCTGATCCACAAGATGGATCTCGTGCCGGAAGACCAGCGTGAGCGTGTACGTAACTGGATTTGATTGTTGCACGTTGAGGTGTTGACTGAGAGGCGGTCTTGCAGGTTTTCAACCAAAAGAAGGAGATGATCTTGGAGCGCACTGGTCAGCTGCCGACGGTGTGCTTTGGCACGTCGATCTGGGATGAAACGCTGTACCGCGCGTGGTCGTCCATCGTGTACTCGCTCATCCCGAACATGCAGGACTTGGAGAAGCACCTGAACAGCTTCTGCTCCATCTGCAGCGCGGACGAAGTGGTGCTCTTTGAACGCGCGACTTTCTTGGTGATCTCCCATGCAACGCACACGAACCACCGCGACATCCATCGGTTCGAGAAAATCAGCAACATTATCAAGCAGTTCAAGCTGAGCTGTAGCAAGACGCAGGCACAGTTCCAAGGCATGGAGGTGCGCAACTCGAACTTTACAGCTTTCATCGACTTCTTCACCGCCAACACGTACATCATGGTCATCATGTCCGATGACTCAATCCGTAAGTAGCTTACTGCGCTTGTGCTGATATGTTCGCGTCGCTAACTTTATAACTGTGCGCAGAACCGGCGACGATCCAGCTTAACATCAAGGCAGCTCGTCCCGTGTTTGAGGAGCACGTGCAGCAAACGAGTTAAGTGTCTGCAGCAGTTCGCTTGAAAGAACTCACATCAGGTATCATGGGCAGCTAAGTCGTGTAATTGATGCTAAGGAACAGCTCCAAACGTGGCTTCAGACTTTTATTCCATGTACGTGTCTAGAGAACTCCTAGATCTCTGCAGCGTTGATGACAAGATACATTACTGTGGCGGTGGGCTTCTGGACGAATTGGTAGTAGCCAGCATGTATCCTCTGCGTCTCAACGCGCGCAGAACCACTGGTGTGACAGCAAACGTGAGCGGCCACCGGACTGGAGCCAGCACCTTATAGAGTGTGTACGCGATGAGGAATGATCCGGCCGAGTTGGTGGTGGAGTCACTGACCGACGTGGACAACCCCACCGAGTCGAGAATGCCCTTCACATCCACGCCACTGGACACGCCCACGTAGATGGTGGAGAAGGACACGAGAGACAGCACAATGTGCGTGCAGATGCCCACGCGGCCGTACTCGATGGCGAAGGTTTTGGCTCGTTGGCGCCACGTCTGCGGCTGCTGCTCGACTAGGGGCTGGTGTAGCTCTTTCTCGACGTCCTCTGTCTCCTGCAGTACACGACCTCATTCGTACGAGTCTTAAGCGCTAGAGTCAGCAGATCGCACCTTCACAGCAGACGAAGACGGCTCTTCTCCGCGTGTGAGCGGCTCCGACTCCGAGTCCTGCGACGTCCTGCCACTGGACCAGAGGCGGTAGTTAGCAGCAACAGGCGACGGACGCGGCGCAGCGGCAGCTCCAGCAACTCGCGGGGTGTAGAAGGCGCAATGGACGCTGCTGTTAGGAGCCACAGACGACAGACACCGCGCCACGGAGCCGACGCTGCGCCGATACACGCACAAGTACCTCGTTCCGCCGCGCAACATCATGATTGCGACTGACTTTTGTGTAGCAAACCCGAAATAGGTCCAGGATAATTTGAAGATATTATCCACTTGAAGAGGATGTCTTCGATGCGCCTCTGTGGCGTGCTCCGTCGCAATGTACGCAATGTACGCAATGTATTAGCAGCCGGAGAGTCTTCCTGTCGATCGACAAGCATTCCGCATAGGAGCTTCGCCACTAGCAGCGACACTGAAACCAAGAACGCGGCGAACTCGTCCCACCAGCGCCAACACTCTTCGTTCCTCCGCGGCCTCGACCTCAGCAGTCCCACAGCGCAGCGTAAACTGTCGAAACTGATCCAGGAGGTGGTCAAGACCAAGGCCAATACTGGGGGT